>JAQIWA010000583.1:0-28597 GCA_034693305.1 Eueremaeus valkanovi
ATGTTTTCTGCCTCTTATATAGTGAAAATAACTATAATCGAGTCTTCTAGAATAGGTGAGTTTTATTATTTATGGAAAATTCTCACTTAGATACTCAAAAATTGGAAACGCTTATGTACAATCTTTTAATCATTGAAATTTTTGCATTCAGCGTCAAATTTCACATTTAATTCATATGTCATATGTATAGATTGTGAGAAAATAGTTTGACATAAATTTTACTAAAATTGTATATGAAACTAATTTTCACACTCAATATGTATTTTTCACATTTTATTCAGTGACAATTACTTCATATAAGTCATTTTAATCGAACTGAATGAAATCTCTATCTTGTCTGGGATCCCGCCCTTACTACATTGAGTTGAACTTGTCCTATATTATGGGACACACTGTATAATGTTTCAGTAAGTGTCTCGGACTCACTATTTGAGCAGATCTGATATTATAATATATATACTGTATTACAGAAAGTTGCGCTCATATTGAGTGCAATTAAAACATTTTAATAGTAAATGTAACCAAACCTATAATTTCTTCTTTCATTTTACCCGTAATATTGATATTAGTCGAAAATTCTAATTATGTAATAATTTGATAACTTTTATAGTAAGTTAGGCTAACTTAGTGTTGCGAACACTTATATTTTAACTAAGCTGGTACAATTATGATTTCTTATTAACATTAATTATCAGATTCCGAAAAACACAGCAGCCTAGCCGTGCATATAAGTCTGGTGTTATTATAACTATAATCCTTAATTTATTCCTTACCCGGAGTGTTTTACAATTCTTAAGAAATATCTCTTTGAAATATTCCCAAATAACTCATATGAAATATATTTGAGTCGTCAAATAAATCAGCAAAAAGTGAACCCTGGTCGTATTTTGTTTTATAAATGACTATAAATCCTGTATTAGTAGCAGAAAGTTCAAACCTTAACTCATATCGAAATATATGTGAATTTTTAGTTATAATTTGAGAAATCTTTGGAAAAGATTGGCAATGAATACGAATGAATAGATTTCAGTGAATTTTAAGACGTTTTGGCAATCACTCTGAATAAGGAATTTTTAACAGTTGTTACTTATAATACTGTATAATACAAATACCAATTTTTATTCGTAAGAAAATTTTTATTCTATATATGCTGTACAGTATATATAAGTTATATATTTTTAATTCGGGTAAGTTTTGTGCAATAATACAGACATATAGAGTCAAATTGTTAGGAAATGCTATTATTATTATATTTCGGAATTTCTTTTGCGAAGCTTTCATCACTTTATTGGAAAGTCTGATCGTTAAGAATGTTTGAAAGCCTGCTCTTTGTGTTCTGCATCCGAATATATTTTTTCATAAAATTATCCTGACACAAATTTAAATTCATTGACAATTAGACCAACCTTGTTCAAATTAAATTTAAATTCATTTCACAATAATTAAATGAAATTAAATTTTGCGAATTTTCATTTTTTGATATATTTCAGGAGAATGAATGGATATGGTACTAATTTAAAAGTGCACCAGGTATATGGAGTTTAAAATTTCACTGTTTCAATAGTACGTACAGTTACAGGAATTCAAACCCCCCCATAGCAGTATTTAGAGCCAAAAATACTGCAAGTATCTGAGTCAAGGTATAAATGCCATAGTCAATTGTCACCATGAATAGATTTGGGTTTAACTTCATTTGTAAAGTTGAATATATAGTCAGATAATTGCAGTATTTTTGGCTCTAAAAACAAAGACATGGGGACTTTGAAATCCTGAAACTGTACATTTGTTAGTAGCCCTTCAGCAAGAAATCGTTAGGTTCAGCAAGGTTTATTATCTTTAATTAACGATTTAGTTTAATAATCCGCATCTCTGCTCATTTATATGTTTTAAAATTATAAATTACCCGGATTGTGTTTGTTATAAAGCAAAACGCCTTTATCCTGGACCCGATTCCCATTGAATACGATGGAATAGACGATGGTGATTTTATTATCGCCGACGAAGTCTTTATGGTCGAGATATTGACTGCATTGCAAACAATTCACGACAGATCATATTTTTCTTTTTGCTATTTAATCAAAATTGAAGTAAAATTTGTTCAATAATTAATAATTATCATTGAAATCAATGAATCAATAAATCTGATTAATATATGATCCTGATATGAATATGTAGGTATGGTTGACATTATTCGGTGTGATTCTCATTATTGCCCTTTTATACCGAGTTATGTCGGATTCAAAAATCCCTTTTTCGAAAGCATTTTTTGACATCTGGTCCAACCTATTGGGTCAGCCCTCGGCTTATAGCAGAAGATTCTATAATATGAGACAAATGAAGACAAGAAAGATATTAACACAGATGACATTTATGATTGTCATATACTTTTGGATTCTGGTCAGTACAGTGTTGAACATTTACATCTGCACTGTGCTCTTGGATTCATATATGCCGTCGAAAATGGAACCGATTGTCAATTCACTCGAAGAACTCATAGAAAGATCAGATTTGAATATAATAGGAATGAAAGCCATAAGTCATTTGAAATTAATTGATAAATACAATAATATTGAGCACACACTCAGTGGAAGGATTGTAAATAGGACCCGGCAGAAGGGCAGACAGAAAGCAAGAATGGCCACGGATGAGTCATTGGCGCAGGTGGAATCGGGTGAATTAGTCATATTGGCCGAAACAGGTATAGTGAGGGCAACCAAAATAATTTATGCGGACAAACGTCTGATTACATCGGATGAAAAATTATTACCGAATTATATGTCGTTTTTTGTGCCCAAAAGTCATACTTTTAGTGAATCCATATGTGATGTGTAAGTAATTGGACTTAACTCCCATTTCTTTAGTTTACTGTACTTTTTGTATAGTTATTGTTGAATAAAATAATCACTTTATCCAGGGTCATGAGGGCAATAGAATCGGGTCTATACTTTCATATGAAACATACCGAAGACTTTAAGCTAAGTATTATTAAATCGTTTGATGCAAAATCTGATCCAGAATACAATGCTAATGAAAGTTTGAAGAGTTCAACAATAGACCAGGAAACTTTTGCATTGAGATTAGCTGATTTATTTCGTGGAGTATTTCTATTTCTATTTATTGGTTATATTTTATCTCTTTTATCGCTTTTATTAGAAATGAATAGCAATTATAAAGTTATTATTGAATACGAAGTGCAAAATAATGCAAATGAAGTGAAGAAAGACATTGGAATGCAATCCAAATTGATTTATAAGTCTTTGTCTAAATATGACCCAAAATATCTTCATCCATCTCTGCGAGCAAATCACCAACTCTATTTCAGTTAGTAATTGTAATCAGATCAATATTTTACTCACATTCTTGAGAAATATGGGTTCAAAGCACACGGAGTTGTCTATCTCTGACAGTAATCTTAGATTAATTTTGTTAATCATTTCTCTACTAATACTTCTCGCGCTCACAAAATATTGGCAACAAATCAAATAACAATAACAATAATTGATTACATAATAACCGCTTTCTTTATACAATACTAAGATTTCAATATAAAATCAGACAAATCTATAGTTTAAGTCTAATTAAGAATCGGTTTCCAAGTGAGTAATGGCTACGAGTAGTGTAGCGTTGCCTGCATTGAAACGATTGACAATTAAGGACTTAATTGACTTCAGTCACGCAAATGTCGACAAAGACTTACTGTTCGGACGAGCCATCAAAGTATTTCTGGCCTCATATTCTGCACATCAGTCGATGACAAGTGAGATCCAGAAGATGTACAGAAAATATTTTGATGCATACTGTGCTATAATGAGTGAAGTTTTCAAACCGACCCAAACGATCGACACTGTCGTCAATTCAATGGAAGCAGAGCTTAGGGCCGAAAGTGTGGAATTGAGGGTTGGTATCATCAGAGCAAAGAATATCGACAATAAAGCAGGCACACCATTGGCCACTATAGAGACCAACATAACGGGCCAACAACAGCCCTATGTGTTTCTATTGGATCCTCAGAGTGAAGACCAAAAACATACGCCCTTTGAGACAGTCATTCAATTCACTGAATTCGTTAAAATGAAAACCAAATCAAATGTCTGTAAAATCTCATTAACTATCGGAGAGAAGACTCAATCGATTAATATAGCTTACCGTCAAATACACGCCGAGGGTTACATCGCTTGGCATACGTTAATGGGTGTGGAGGTTCTGATTCGGGTGCACATCCATCACACGGAAGCGGTGCCTCTGGAGGCACAAAGAGCTCACTTGGCATCGATTGCATACGTAATCAGATATCGATTGGAGAAAACGATTGATACAAATCAGAAGAACTACTCGCGAGTAATGGCCAAATGGCACAACTCTGCGGCCGTTAAACGCAATATCGAACCGCTCCAGAAGGAGATCCCACCGGAAAGTAGTCTTGCATTTTGGCCGAAACCCCTTATCAGAGGAGACGATAACCCGTACGACACAAGGCATGAGTTGCGCTTAGATTTGACTTTTGGCCGAAAAGCCCACTTTCATGACCTCAATGTCCTCATGTTTGACGACATGTTCGAAGACAAGCCCTTCTGTGTGTGCACTGAATGGTGTAATTTGGGTGCATTTTATTATCACAATCCAGAGCTCCGTTTCTTTATGACTCAACACAATCTACTATATGTGGAGAACCCAAGACTTGTGGCCAATCACTATCTGGCCATCATTTGCAATGAGATGACATTTCCGACCACTAATGACATCAAATTTCGTCCTTTGTTTCAATTGATGAAATCGGCGTTTGATTACACACAACGTATAGCCGAGAGAGCGGCCAAAGACAGCAATTTCCGAATCGGACTCATTATAGCCAATCCGCCCATTCGTACCGTCAATGGCATCACTTATATGCTATTGAGAGATACAATTCACCCCAAGTTAGCTGTGGTTACGACAGACGCGCCTTTCAGTGACACTTCCATTGAGAATATCCGAACTTATTATCTAATTCTCGAAGAGTTTCACCGAATAATTGGTTCGGATATTAATTTTGTGCCCAAGGATTCGCTAGACATCTGGTATAATGAATTGCAAGGTTTGCACAATTATTCAATTGAGTTGTGAATTCAATACTAATTTATATTCAAAATTATTATAAATTGTTTTTTACCAAATATAGGATTGTGTCGGCACTGGTATCACCATTACATCGACACTAATTTCCGAACCCTCTTAAGTGATGGGCGTTTTATAGAAGAAGACTTTCTGTTCAGTAAAGTTTATGACATCGGAACTGGTAATGATGACCATTGGAATGTCTGGCGCCCGAGGATCAGACAATTCAAAGACAATCCAATGAATCCGAAGTTCACGAACGACTCCTTCCTCTCATGTTTTATCCGATTTATCAAATTTTTGGTAAACATAGAGCCATACCTACTGGAGCCGCGAACTCTGAGAGGTCTTAGAATGGAGAAGGAATTCGTAGTGGCTTTCGACCAAATGTTATGTCGATTGTTAACCGTTAAAGACTTCGGTAAGAAATCTAATTTGAGGCCAATATTACTCAATAGTATTGAGTCAATACGAAAGGTGTTAATAAATATAAACTATTTAATACTGTAGTTAAGAACTACTGCAGGGCTTCTATAGTGAAGGGACAGGATATAAGTGCCGAAAAAGAATTATATTCCACACTCTTTTATAATCTGAAGATTTACTCGAATGCCTATCGAATGCAGAAATACTTTACTAATTATGTGATCAAATATAATGTCAAATGTAAGTACATGGGTCCTACATATGTGCCCCTGGGCCTGGCCTTTGTCTTTCGCAATGATTGGATTGAAGGCACTATTGTTTATGTGCGAACCGGTGGCCTCACTGTCCTTAGAGATGGTCTAAAGGAGTTGTTAGATGAAGACACCGTTGGTATTGCCAGAACCGTTGGGCGCACTCTGTTTAGAATTGGTGCACAAGAGCTGATGGATGGGTTCAAAGCATTTTACGACAACTTCTGGCCCAAGGAATTGCACGAAAGACAACCGAATGTCATGACTAATGCATTGTGTAATTCAGTGTTCAAACACTACAAAAGACAATATCTTTGGACAAAAATCACTGGAAAACAAAAGAATATTTTCACTAATATTTTGAAAACATTTCGCGAATTAAACGACAAATGCATAGAAAAGAGTGAAACAATATATTTATCACAAATACTAAAGTATTTCATTGATTTCAACGACAAATATGAACATTCAGTTGAAGTGGTCGACCAGTTGGTAATATTCCTCATCAGAGCTGATTGTTATATACTTATTAGTATTGCGGCTAAACTTTTACAATCAATACATGGCTTATCAAAGGACGACTTTGTTCTGAATCACCAGAGTTTCATTCTTTGCAAACCAGGTTTAGTTGACTTAAACAACACGTCCAGAGTTTGTTACGAGACTATCAATCAATTGAATCATTTGTATATCATTTATGACGACGAGAACAATACAATCGCCAAAACTATAGACGAGACCAGAATCAGTATAAAGCAAATGTATAGAGATTTGTACAGACAGTTGACAGTCGAGTGGGCCAATGAGGTAGAGAACATGTATGCATTGTAAACCCTATTATTGAATACTTTTGTTCAAAATAATCCAATTTTCAAAATGCTATTTAAAATCTGAAGCCTTAATGGTTGGATGACTTCGAGTGCAACCGATGATAACCAATACGCGGATGTTCTTCGTCTACATCTGGTCACTGGCCTGTCATTTATGGCCGCATATATCGATGATTTTCGATACGAGTCGTTGAGAATAAGAAAGCAATTAAACAAACACTACAGACCTAATCAACCCACCAGTGATAGAAAACAAGAGACTTTTATCGAAGTCTGGCGTATTTACCAGGATCACTACTTGAAAGACAAGACAGAGGTGAAGAGAGCTGTGCCATTCCAGTGCACCATTTGGTTACAAGTCTTACAGAATATAATCCCAAGTTTTAATGCGAGACAAGTCCAGACAAAATGAACATTCATTTAACAAAGATTTCATAAAAACCTTATAATAGTTGGAAAAAAGTTTTAATTTTGATATTTATTCACTTAATTGTTAAATACAAATAAATAATATACAGTATATCTATATATCTATATATTTAATTAAAATAGTTTTACGAAAGTTATAAAAAGTATTGCATTTTCTTAATCGCATTCACACATTCCGTTAGCACTTGTCTGACAAACACCCTTCAGCTGATCTCTGGCACAAGAAGTCGTACATTTGTCTGCAACACAATCGCCACAAATACAGAACAAGACCATATCACCCGCTTTGCAGTGGCCAGTAGTGTATCCGTTGTTATGACATTTTGCTTCACAAGACTTAGGCTGACAACTGGTTTCGAAAAAGTTTTTTAATCGGATTTGTTTTCCCGATGCGATCACTGTATTGGAGAAAATATATTCATATTATTTAATAATATATTTAATAAGTATTTAAAATCAAAATCATTTTCAATTTTCAATTACCGATCAGTGAAACTGCAATGAAAATGACTAATATTTTTCCGTTCATTTTGATACTTGATTTTCAACTACTAATTATCGATATACTCAGTGTGGATTTAATTTTTAATTTGAATTCTGAATCAATTTATACCTTTTTCCAAAGAGCAAGTGCACAAATATTCCGATTAGATTTTCAGGGCAACCAATGACATTTCACAAAGCTATCATATACTCGAAAATTCAGTGAAAATAACTAAAGATATGTCGAACCAAATGTCAAAATTCACAGAATATATTGACATTGAATAAAATGCGAGCAAATTAATTATATGAACACATTTAACATTTGACAAACGGCTGTTAAAGACTAGGAAACTAATTGCATGTACTGTCAGATTATCTGATAGAATATAAACTCAGAGACAGGACAGGTATCAGTGGTAAAGTACAACGAAAAGTCCTGATATATTCAATGGAAATGTTACATAAAATGTTACATAAAAATCACCTTTTACCATGCTGTTTCGAACGAAATCTAAGTACTTTGTGAACTCAATTGATTAGGTATCTCAGTTTGAATAAAGATTTGTTGTTACTTAACAGTTGATTATGTAATATATATTTATAAAAAAAAATTTATTGAATATTTCCCAATACTTTACACTACTTTAGAATTATATAAAAAATAAAATATTGTAATAGCTTGATCATTTACTCTGTGATTTATTAATTATGAATTAAAAGCAAATAAAAGAGTTTTAAAATTAATCAACAAATAAAGCATAAGATTAGGAATCAAACTAAAAATCGCAGCTATTTTAGCCTAAATTGAGTCGACTGTGACTTATAATCAAATTCATTGCAAATTAATTATCAATGAAAGCAATGATTTATTTGTTTTAATATTTAGTCAATGATTTACAAAATATTCTTAATATTAAAGAATAAATGATTAATAATTCAAATACAATGTAAAATTGAATAACTTTTTAAATATTGATCAAGGCATTTATCCTAATTTTTGAGCCAATAGTTTCATTGACAAACTTTCTCAGATCAGTTCTGTTTATTTTTCCACTAATTGTTTTCGGTATCTCATCGACAATATAGAGCTCTATAATAGTTATATTCAATTGAGTCAAATGATCTGAAAAATAAGAGATATTTAATTATGATATCATATTTGAAATGCCATCAACATTACCATTCACATAATTTTTCAAAATTTCATCCACGTTGTCATTAGAATTGATAAAATTATTATTATCAGACTTAAGAACTACCAGTGCTGTTGGCGTTTGGCCCTCAGTCTTATGGTAAGCACCAAAAACAGCCACTTCTTTGACAGCAAAATGGGATAAAAGTATTGCTTCTAAAGAAGTCGGAGATATATGTAAACCACGATATTGTATGAAGTCGTCCATCGGATCAACGATTTGTAATTTATTGTTCTGATCGTAATATCCGATATCTCTGGTGTGAAACCAGCCGTCGCTGTCTATGGCGTCAACCGATTCGTCGAACAATTGGTTTGAATTTGTATTTAAGTATCCGTTGAATAGTTGGGGACTTTTGACGCACACTTCGCCCACTCGGGTCGCACCCAATTCTACTTCTGTGTCGGTGTCCATAATTCTGATCTGTACCGCAGGCATAGGATAACCACATGTCTCGAAGTCTTTGCTGCCAATGGGCTCAATAGTGGCGAAGCCGCACATCTCAGTCATGCCATAGGCCTGTCTGAAGTCTTTGATTCCGTATTTCTCAATGAATTTGTTGCCAATATTTTTAGGCATTGATGCGCCGGTACAGATGACTTTGTTAAGTGTACGTAAATGGTCCAGATCCAAACTGTCCTCTTTGATCAATCGTATTATGGTCTGTGGCGTAAACATAGCTGCGCTTATACTCCATCTTTCAATAGCTTTACATAAATCAGAACTATTTGTTCGACAATTGTTTGCAATGAAGACAAACTTTGAACCGGAAGCTAACGATGCGAACAATTGAATGATACCATTGATATGTATAAAGGATGTTGTGTTCAGTACTGTGTCATTATTAGACCAGTTAAAGCCGGTCACCGGTAGTGAACTGATTGTTATCTGAGATAATAGACTATAATCTGTTATAAAACATGATTTGGATTTTGACGGATCGAATGAGCCGTTCGTTTCCACAATCAAACAGTTCTTCAGCTTTGAATTGACTGACTTAATGACACCGATGTGCGACTCGTTCTCACATTCGTGACTAGTTATGTGTCGTCTATGGCATTGGTATTCATTATTATTTAGTTCGGAATCTATTTTCGCATTATTTGTCGATTCATTGTTTTCAGCGCCGAATGAGACGATCGTCTGAATACATATCAATATATTTATATTAATACTGATTTATCATATCATAAATGAGAACAAAATATTTTATTAAACAAAATATTGCGAATCATTTGATCATTTGATCATTTGTCCATACCTTCAACCCTTTCTTAAACTTATTCAGTGCTTCGTTTGGTAATGACTTTTGATTGCGAGTCGTAATAGTCATACACTTAATCTGTTTTTCTTTAATAATCTTTGAAAGTCTTTCTATAGATTCAAAAAATCATTGGTTTTATTCATATTTAATATCAATCATTACTTTAATTGCTTACCAACAGAAGTGTTGCCATCAATAGGAACGGCAATTCCGCCGATTATTAGACCACCGAATAATGTGGTCACAAATTCATAGCTATTATAACCACAAATACCAAAGTTCTGTCCCTCAGCTAAACCATTAGACTTAAGCACTTTAGCCATACGTAAGCTATCGTTTGCCACTTCATTAAAAGTAAAGGCATTTTTCGTTTCATTTTCGATCTGGAAATTGAGAAAAAAGTTATAAAAACAGAAATAATAGAATTAATGGTTAAAACTAATTACGATAAAAGTTTTGTTGGCATTAAATCTCAATTTTTCAATAAGAAAACGCGAAACTGTAACCAATGGTATATCAATTTTAGGCCATTTAGACTCAATTACATTACTATTATCCGAAATCATTGTCTGTCTGTCATCGCATTCAATGGCAAAACTAAAATAAAGCGTTTAATTAAAAGAATTCAAAAGCAATAACAAAAACAAAAAGTAGAATAAAGTTAATGAATCCGTGCAGTCGTTGCGATACAAGCGATTAAATTAAGTTTGAATTGGAAATAGAAAAATAATAAGCAAACAAAACAAATGCCAAATTGCAATGTAAACCAATACTTGCTATGAGATTGTTATTCGTTTAGTTTTAATTCTATTTATGCGATAAAACATATTCTGTTATCTTATCGTTCGTCAGCCAAAGCCAAAGCCTTTGATAAATACTGAATACAATAGTATTGTTAGTATTGTTAGAATTGTAGTATTCATACATTTGTCGCTATTTTATAACTTTCTATTTATTTCGTTTTTCCGTTTAATCCGAATAAAATATTTGGATACAAAAACTTTTTACATTACTTTAGCATCAAGTTAGAAACACAAAGAACACAAGGTGTATCTACTTGTTGATTTTTTAAAAAAAATAACATGATTGTTCCGGTTCATTTAAACGCAAGCTTTATATTACTGCTTACAGTAAATGAATTTATTCATTAATTTCGTTAATTATTATTAATTATTATTTATAGCATTGTTTGATTCATTTCATCCGATTATATTCACAGCCGATATTTGAAGTTAAAGGTTGAATAAAATGATTATTAATTGGAAATGAATTTATAAGAATTAAACCAAATAAACAATTAATGAAATGTGAAAACATGATTGACATTGAAATGATTTCTATTAAACTATTTCTCTATAATTGTGATTCACATCATTCACGTCACACATATTCTCACTCTTATAGAACATAACAATAACTGACATAATATGATTCTATCATAGCTTCACTTAATATATAGCAACAGTATACTGGGTCGATTTATTTTATCTTTTGTTTAATTTGTATCAACTCATCACATAAAGCAAGAATTTTTCATATTGAATTCCGACTCTTTCATCAGTGAGAGGCAATAGGGGGTACAGGGGGATTTTTCCAGAGACTGACCCCCTCTGTTCTTTGATGATTTGGTGGCAAAAACTCGAAAATGGGTCAGTTTTTAGGGGGAAAATGATTCATTGCACCCCTTTTTGACTTACTACCCCTGTCGTCAGATCCATTGCTTATCTCTGTCTTTTATTCACAATTTTTGTGAGTCTAAAAATTAAAGTTTCTAGTTCAAATCCGAAGTTTTTACTCGCCGTAGAGATTTCGAGTCGAACATGTGAGCTTGAAGAGTTTGGAGACAGCTGCTTTTTACATTAATTGGTTCAGAGTAAACAATACCATACTGTATATTCAATATTCAATTATTATACTGTATTTATGCAGAACTTGAGAATGAAGTGCATATCAAACAAATCAAATATCAATTATAAATGGCTTTTATTCTAATGAAAAACAAATACAAAAATAACATTTTTTGAATAATTAATACTTAAATAGACGAAAGAGTTTGATATTTGGATTATTTTCAATTCTGATCAGTTTGAGACCGCATTGCAATAATGGCAAAGTTTGAAGTCTACAGTATATGTAAAATAGAGATGACTGACAGTCAAATTAACCAGGACTACTATTTGATGCTTAAGCCGACGCTCTTCTTATTGAGATTTTTCGGCGGACCAACTGGTCTATGGAGGAGAGAGGTCAAAACGCAGAATAATTGCTACAGGATTATTTGTAATATGGCTGCGCTCTGTCTGCTATTACTGCTGCACTTCGTCATTGGGAATGATGTCTATACTGTGTATGGAATCGCATCCAAAGCCAACAGAAGTTTCAAAAAGAATATGAACTTGTTCTTTGTGCTGGCTATCAATATGACTGGAATCATAAGCTTGGACATATTTTGGTGGAGAAGACAAGAATTGAGAGATTTGTTGTCTTTAGTTGACTTTGAGCTCAAAGTTTGCGAAGTATTTGACATCAAATGCAAGCGTTTGAATGCAAAGCGTATCCGAAGAAAGACTATCCGATTGTTTGTATTTATGCTATTATTTGCGTTCACGGCTCAGGGCATGTCAACCGATTTCGATACTTATAATTACGATACGGTTTATTCGAGATTTTTAAGTGTTCTCCGATTAGTAGCAATCTTCGTATTCGCTATAGTCCTATCCTTCCAAATGACCCTGTCGTGGGTTTTTCGGTTGAAAGTACAGAGAATTTCGCGGAATATAAAAGAAAATCTGATGAAAGAGATTGCGAATGGAAAGAACCCGGACTCAAATCATGCGAAACTGATTGAAACCTGGTTCAACTCTTATCTGGTTCAATTCAAGAAATTTGATCTCATATTCAAACAGATTTCAGGCTTTATCTATATAGTGATGGTTTGGGCGATACTGTCTCTGTCCCAGGGAGTGGTCGGCACTATCCTGAAGCGAACTTTGGTCGACTTGGACTACCACGACTGGATTAATGATATATTCACTCATATAGTCTTGGTCTACTTTCTCTTATCCTTATCCAGCATTGAACACAGTATCAGAAAACTAACTAAACTTCTCTATCGGTTGTCATTAGCCATAAAATTCAATTCATTTGATTCGATTGATTCAAATAAGTTGTGTCGAAAAGTAAGCCAAACAATGATTTGTCAAATTAAACATTGATTTTGTATTTTTCTATTCATTTTCAGTTCACACTATTGGCGGAGACTATAAATAAGACTGAATTAAATCTATCAATCTTTGGTTTATTGCACATAAATCGCAGTTTTATCATAAGTACATCCAGTCTTGTACTGACGTATAGTATTCTGATGTATGAGTTGTCCAGTGATAAACACAATGCACTTAAATCTGCATCCAATCAAAATTTCAATTCTACTCACATACGAATCAAACTATCCTGAGTATAATGTGGAATTCACAGAAAATTGACTATGCTAAAATTTTATCATTACATATACTGTACACACACTGTAGGTCTAACTGTCCTTTTGAATTGACTTACATTTCATTTCAATCAAATTAAGTGTTTTATTCAAATTCATTCAAGTATTTGTATTTTGTTTACGAAAATAGTTTAATAACTTAGAAAATAATTTATTGATTTTCAGTAACTTTCCATTAGTGGGCTTGAAATTAGACCAAGATGCGGAATGGGTCACGAATCTAGGATAGTATTGTGGCATGAGCTTTCTTGAAAATATTTTGAATAAAACAATTGGCCAATGAGACAATTTGAAAGCTTTAATTGTGCTTGTCAAAATGAATGAACTAGAACTTATTGAAAATGAATGTTAATTCCGCATCTCTGATATATAAGAATTTAATTCAATTAAATTCATTGCAAATAAATCACTTTAAGCTTCAATTTTGTTTCCAAACGCAAAGTAAAATATTTTCAAAAAATAGTTTTGTCAGAAAATGTGAACCTATTTATGAAAATATTAAAAAAAAAATAGTCAACTATGATAGAAACCGGGTATAAATCAATTTATTCTCCGCTTTCTTTAATAATATTCTATTTGGATTTGATATAATTAAGGAAAGAAAAAACTTTGTGTCAATTAATTTTAATTCATTTATTTCGCATTAATTCGGTTATAATTTTCCTATATTGTACTGGTACATATATATATTTAAAATTCTTTAAAGTGTCAGTTGTTATTTCACAACTATTTCACATTTCAGTGTATATAAAATTATTTTTAGTCTCTATTTCTTTCATCTGTTTTAGCATTAAATTTAATAAAATTAAGAATAATTTGAAGAGAATTGAAGACATTCTAAGTTGTAATGAGAAGAAAAGGATCAAGTTCGTCACAAATATTTACGCTGATCTGGATCATTGCAGTCCTTCTAAATTCTACCTTATTCGTCTCAATTACAACTTACAGCTCATTTACTGAAATATTTTGGGAAACGAATATATTCGGGTGCATATTATCGACACAATTACTGCTTATTCTGGTTTGTTATTCCGTATATCTGTTGGAACAGAGAATATTCTGGTTCAGCAAAATCAGCCGAGAAGTTACAATTGGCTTAACTTATGAAGAGTTGCAGAAAAATATACTAAACATAAAAAGATTGAAAGAATCGGTTAATAATAGTTTAGGATTTCTGCCATTTCTATGGTTTACTGAATTGTTTTCGTCGACTTGTTTTCGGTTAACAGTTATATCACTTTCAGAAGTCGAGTCGTCATTCAGTTTGAGCTTATTTACGGCTTATATTTTCGAGTATTCAGTCATTTGTTTCTTTGATTTGTTTTATTTATTTTCTATAAATTACTTTCAGTCTCAGAGACCAACAGTCAATGAATTGGAATATATATTATATAATAAGATCAGAAATGACTGTTTGAATAGATATTTAGATTTATTTAAGCCTTTACTGCAGATTGAATACAAGGCATGCAATATGTTTGCCATAAATAATATGTTTATATTCAGTTTCATCGGTTCTGTCGTCACATTCACTGTTATGTTCATACAATTGTTACAAAAATAAATTGCAACCAGGTACAAATAATGTTTTCAATTGTGTTTTGTTCAATATGTATAAACAATTTAGCACTTGATGTCTGATTTTATTTGGTTGCTCCTTTAGCTGATCTTTATGTTCTAACTGGCCATGATTCATTAAATACTTTTAATTAGATGTCTTAATTCGCTTCATAATGATAAGGGAAATACTGTAAACTATTAAAAATTATGAGTGCAAAATGTACAGAGTTCAAACTGTAAACAAATTAAAATATTGTATGTTATGTCAACTCAAAGCTTATTTATTGGACTTTATTTCTATATGAAATGCAATAACAAAAACATGAGTACAATTAAACCCGTCTGGTTGTGAAGACTACCTCAAATAACTTTCGGGCGAAGGCTTCTCACAAATAGTGATTTTCAATCATTAGAAAAATGAGTAAAACTATTTCGGCTAAAACTGTCCCAAAATTGAATCAATTGAAAGACAATTTAGATGGGATTTAATCTATTCTTAATTATAACAATCCAGTCGAAGGTTCAAACATTTATCCTATAAATTGTTGTATCTATGCTTATTTAAAACAGGCCATTTGTATTCAAAAAATCTGAGGAAACTTAAATTAATGTTGTGGCGCAAACAATCGCCCAGCCCTACATCTAAACGCGCACTGATTTCTTGGTGTCGTTTCATAGCCAAGAGATATGGCTTTCATATTAAAAAATGTTTTATATTAAACAAATGATCAATCAATTAAATTGAATCAAGCAAAGTGCGTTCATTTTCACCCATAATCTATAAGTACTCATTAAAATAAAGAAAGCCTTCAATTGTTAGAATAGAATAGAATTTTTATTATTTAAAGAGACTGTACACATTAGCTTGGTAGCTATTTTTCAGTGCGAATCTCTGACAATAATTATATAAATACAATAATAATAACGTTTTGTTTGCATATTTCACACAATTCTTAACCATCTGTTGTATGTATTGAATCATTTTTAATGATTTAATAGTTTATTAAATCACAAGATATTGATATTAATGGATAAAAATGATTACAAATCGATTCAATCAATTATTCTGATTATATTCGATACTGAACTTGAAATATAAGTGTTTAGCAAATAAGGTAATGGAAAGCAATTTGCTTATTTAGCTAGTTCATAATTGATTTCAATCTACAATTAATCCGAATTTTCATTAATAGCTTATATTAGTCATAGAATATTCTGTGGAAAAGAATAATTGATTCCTAAAATGAAAAAATAGTTAATTCTTATGAAATGGATGTAAAAAAGTTTAGCGAAATAAGTCTGAAGAGTGAGCCGAAGAAGAAATGTCTCATTCAGTTCTACTCTATCCTTAAGCCCACTATTTTTATCCTCCGCTTCTTCGGCGGACCCACTGGTCTCTGGAGAATGCCTGAGAAAAGATCACATTTTGGTCAAAAGATAACAGAAATCAGCGCTTCCCTGATGCTAGTGCTCATCAACGTGGGTGTAGTCGGGGACTGTGTCTCCACATATTTCACGGCCAGGCAGCCCAACAGAACCTTCGACGACAACATGAATTTATTCTATATATTATCCCTGAATATTGCCGGCGCTCTTGGGCTGGACATGATTTGGTTCAAAAGACAACTATTGAGAGAATTATTGGATTTAATTGATTTCGATATAAAAATCTGTAAGACTTTTGACTCCGAGTATAAGCGCTGTAATGATAAGGAGATACTGAAGAAAATGGCAAAAATGTTGGTATTTATGCTCTTTTACAGCGTTTTCACAATTTATATGTTGTATATGGCTTCGGAAAAAAGTGAACAACTTGATTTCTACTCATACGAATTCCATAAGGAGAATGCAGTTCTGGTCATCAGATGTATCTCTGTCTTCGTTTTCGCAATCATCCTATCCTTCTATATATCTCTTTCGTGGGTTTTTAGGGTCAAAGTTCGCAGAATTAATAAGTATTTGAAAAGAAAATTAATAGAAGAGACAAATTGGGGCAAAGATATGGACACAGATCAGGCGAAGATGATTGAAATGTGGTTCCAGTCCTATATAATTCAAATCAAAAAATTTGAACAAATATTCAAACAAATCGCAGGAATATTCTATTTGGTTATGGTTTGGTCTGTGCTCTCTATGGCCGAGGAATGTATTGATGTCTTTCTCCAAAAAGAGTGGGAACAAACCAAATTCAGAGATATAGCCCGGGAAGTGATCAGTTGTCTACTTCTGGGCTATTTTTTATATTCACTTTCAATTGTCGAGCACTGTCTGCATAAGTTGGTTAAACTTCTCTATCAGTTGTCACTATCAGTCAGATTCAATTCAGACGACTTCGAGAGTTCGACTCAAAGCAAAAATGTAATGATTTTTCAATTTATTAATCGATAGTTAAATACATTTATATTAATAAACAATTCTATGATTTCAGTTCAAAATTCTGGGCGAAACCATCCATAGGTGTGGACTCAGTCTAACAATCTTCGGCGTTGTTAACATCTGTAGGCATCTGATCGTATCGACAGCCAGTCTATTGGTCACCTATACTATACTGATGTATGAGCTGTCCAGTGATGATCACAAAGCACTTCTCATTCATTAGAATTTTTGTTATAATTTTTAATTGCTGTCAGAATTGTTATAAATCTTATTAATTGAGTATTAATTCAATTCTAAATAATTATTTAATCTTTTAATAATCGGAAACAAAATTTGTTTTAACTAATAAAAAATCAAATTATATTAAATATAATGCGACCATAAATATGATAAGTTGCCAGGACAAACAATATGCGAGAGCTTTTTGAATATGCTCATGACGCTTTTTTGCTATACCTGCTCATCTCTGATTCTACCCTGTATATTATCTTCACCCAATCCTATAGTTTTATTTTACTTTTTTTGAACCAAAAATGTCAATCGACTACACGTGTAATCCTAAAGAAATTCTGAGACAAATATTTTTACAAAATATTAATTAAAAATTTCCTAAAAAGCCGAGAAAAAAATTTAAGTAATTATATCTTTTGTCACATTTAATAAAACAAAACAATTAATAAAATATTATGAAAATAATTCTCTATTTCTTGTATTCACAAAAATATAAAACAAAATAAATAAATATTTAAATTCAATAAATTCCCGTTCAGTGAATAAAGTAGCTGTGCTAATGTAGACTTAATTTTGCATTGATGACTACTATTTATTATTAAGCACCTAACACATTTTTGTAAATAATGATAAACAAATATTTAGCGAACATAAAAATAAATTATGAATAATTTATAAAGGTTAGTTGCCTATAATAATTGCATCCAGCTCAATCAAATAGAATATTGTAAAGAATTGTCGTTAAGTTATTTGAGTTAAAACTACTGAATAGTAAACCGATATTTAATTAAATAAATGTTCAAAAGTATTGAATAAACTATAAAATTATGTCAATTGTATTACACATATATGAAAATTCTTATGATATTTAACTTTTCAATCACTAACTGTTAGATAATTTAGAATTATTTGCAGAGAATAGTCGGCTGAATACTAATATATTTTCCTTATTATTATCTCAAGTCTTATATTTTGTAAAATGAAAAAAGTTTTAGACATTAAGCAAAAGTCAAATAATAAAGAAATGAAATAAAATTGCAAAACATTTCCAATAAGTTCACTGCATTCAAGTCAAGTCAAGTACAGTACAGGTGTATTAAACATGTGTATGATTTCAAACCGATATCTACTTATGTTTGCAAATTGAGAATCGGGTCGCGGGTCTGATGATTGGCGTTAATTCAATAGTTAAGTATGTCATCAGTGGTACAAAACTGTGCGAAAATATGGATTCGCTTTTGATTGCATTCTCACCATAACTGAGAATACGGTTTGATTTGATTTAAAAGTCCGATTTTTACCCAAACATAAGACACAAACTAATGACACTTCAGTGTCGAAACAATGATCAGACGGTTATTTCAATTATTTAACAGTTTCTCAATTAATTAGAAAAATTCATAATAAATATGACCAGTTAGCAATTTAAAATAATTAGTAAACTGTATATCCAGGCATACAAGCTTTGATGGCCAAATCAATCATTAAATAATCCAGAACAAACTTTTTAAATAAAGCAGAAAAAAGAGTTACTGTAATGAGCATTGAATGACTACTAGTAGAATCAGGTGAATATACTATGAGTCAGCACTGCTATTGTAAACTGGATTATAGCCTGATTTAAGGATAAATAAGTGGACGAGACGTTCAGATACTATAAAAAGTGCATTTACTCTACACTAATGTTACTCTGAAGTGATTTCTTTTGAACCAAAAAAAAAAATGTGTTAACCTAATGGTTAGAGAACTTCATATTCAGGTCTTAATGAATGAAAACAACAAACGAATAGATTTTTATAACTCTACGGAAACTTCAGTTGTTATTCCTGAGGATTATTAATCACTGATTTCTATCTCCAAAAAGAAAAATCAAATATATTTTCATTCCAGCTATAAATCCACAAAACAATAAGTTTGTATACGAGAAAAAATCTTCCTTATTGTACAAATAGGATCAGAAGGTTTGGGATTTAGGGTAAAGGAAGAGTAAAATTACACAAATTTAATATCAATTTTAAAATATTAAATAAAATTATAGTTCGGCTCATCTTTGCATAGATTACATATAAATCGAAATATTGATTATAAGTTATAAGAATTTGATCTTAAAATAGTGAGAAAAGAGAAAAAAATGAATTCAGCTTAAAGTGAATGCTATTCCCGACCTCTATATTAAAATAGGTCGCGATTAGTGCTTAAGTCGCGATATTTTAGTGGTGGTGTTCGTCGGCCTAAATAAGAAGTTCACTGTTGAATACGAACCACTGCTATAATACATACAGTCATTATAATAAGAAACTTTAAAAAACGCTATTTTGCCTAAAGTCCAGTTCTGCAGATCATTCGAGTGCTATCGAGCAGTCAGTACACTATTAATGCTTTACTTATTTGTTCAGAGCTCTTGAAAATGGCTTAAAAGTTATTCTGAATTAAAAAATCTTTAAATACAAATGTATTTTCATTATGTAATTTGAACAAAGTTTTGATGAAAAGACAAAACTCTTTTTCCAATAACTCTTTTCTGTAAGACGTTTATCAACTATTGTCTAACTGTTTGATGGATTGTTTGCGAAACTTTGTGTTTTGAAATAAAAGGTATTAATAAGTAATAAAAGTTTAATAAACTCTAAAACATAGAAAAATCAAAAGTTAGGAAAAAGTGAACTAATAGTGGTTTAAATCATTTCTAACTATATTTGTAATAATATTAATAATAATTAAAACAGAAATTAATAAAAATGAGTTTAAAAGAACTTTTGCCGACTTTGGGTCTGAATTATTATATCCACGACTTCTGGGAAATAGAAGGCGACCCTCGTATAAGTAACAAGATGTTCTTCCGTGGTGGTCCATGGACAACCTGGTCACTCATTGCTTTCTATGTGTATTTCGTCAAAGACTTGGGCCCAAAGCTGATGAAGAATGTGAAGCCATTCAGCTTAAGACGAATTATGTTTTGCTATAACTTTGCAATGATTTTAGTCAACGCCTGGTTTTTCTATCAAATTGTTTACGTATTTAATTACGGACTGGACTTAAACCTAATGAACTTTGAGAAACCGGATAAGTCGGACACGAGTCCGAAGACATTGCGCATCGTATGGTTAGCCTACCTGTTCTTCATATCCAAATTGGTTGACTTAATCGAAACAGTATTCTTCGTTTTGCGCAAAAAGCACAGTCAGATATCGAATCTACACGTCTATCATCACAGTGTCGTACCTCTTATGACACACTTAGCTATCAAAGTGTCACCAATTGGAGGACCCGCGACCTTATTCCCACTTCTCAACACTTTAGTACATATCGGTCAGTAATGATAACACTTTTTCTATTGTTTGTTTCGTATAAACATTTCATTAAATATTTGTGAAAAATCAATGAATCAAATGAATAGCAATTTATTCAATGTTCGGAATGTTTGTGCGAAGAGTGGTTAATTAAGCTTGCTTCATTATTTGTGCCTCAGTTAATAATTAATGTAATTTAATGCCATTCCGTCCAATATTTTTAGCATAACTTTTAATATTAAATATTATTTTTTTTTATCTAAACATTTGATTCAAACTTTTCTAATGTTGTTTTTAATTACGTAAACTGTAAAAAGAGAAAAAATCAGTTATTATGAATGAGCTACCTTACTTTACTTTTCCCAATGTAACGTTTCTTTCAGATTTCTTATGAATTAATTAAATTAAATGAAAAGGCCTGAAATGATCTCATTAGAATTTCTAAACAGAAAGGACCCTGAGCTTCAAGTTCAAGTTGAATTTGATCACTGATCAGATGATCTGAAAGAAGCGTTGTGTGAGTGGGCTATGAAGTGCTTATAGACTATAACAATGGTATGATTTTATGGAAGTATAGGATTCGAGAAGATTAATGACACAAATGAATGAATTAATTAAAAAAATTTCCAGAGCGTTCAGGGACAGTCAAAAATAACCTTTTCATTTGATCCTCGTTTGTAATCAATTTACCCTAAGTATTGACTTTAGATATTTATTTTTTCATTATATACTGTATCGTATAACTTATACCTTGGTGCAAAATCTATACCAATCGCAAAAAATACTTTTCATTGAGGTTATTAAAATGCATTGACCAAGATGACAATTTTCAACCAATTATTTATTGACAAAATGTAAAAATGCTAATTCAATATAAATAGTAAGTGGATCAATCTTTACATATTGTACATGACTTATATTCTCAGTGATTCAGTTAATTTATCAATTTGATCCTAATTCTATTTTTCAATTGATCCATACAGTTATGTACACGTATTACGCGCTGTCAGCTTTGGGTCCGAGCTTTCAGAAGTACCTCTGGTGGAAGATATACATCACTCAAATACAACTCTTGCAGTTCATTATATTCTCAATTTATAGCATCATTTTCTTTATGTATCAAAGAGGCTATCCGCCCATTTTCCATTACCTGGGACTGTGTCAGGTGAATATATTTATGTGAATTCTAGTCAAACAGCAGTAATCAAATAAAAGTTACTCCGCTTTAAGATTTGAAGATTGGGTTCAATTAGATCATAGATTTATAATACCGATGCCTTTCAACTAACTGATCAATAATTACTAATTACTAACTAATATTAATAACTTGATCATTTTACAGCCGCCGCTCTTTTTCTACATGTTTTGGTCATTCTATCGCTCGTCGTATAAAAGTAAATCAAAATCACAATAGTTTTTGAATTCAGTTCTAATAAAAAAAACATCGCTTTTGTGAATAACTGCGAAAAATGTATTTTTGTTTTAATTCACAAAATACCGGTAAAAGAGATGTCGTTTCATATAATAATAATAATTTCTGTTTTGTACAGTCTTTTATGTAAACTACAATATATTTAAACTTTTATTATCAAATAAACAATTATTTACGAATCAAAACGACAGATAAAAACTGATAGATATTGTCATTAAATTCAAACAAATTTATTCAAATAAATCTGAATTTAAGCTGAATTTCATCAGAAGACTCAGTAGGTTTCGTAGATCCTGGAGTAGATCGTCACTCCGGGAGTGCTAGTCCTAATACATATGCAGTCATTAATAAAAAGTTTTACATTATTTCTAAAATTCATTTGTAATCACTGTATGAATTGCTTTTATCGATTCATTGCATTTATTTTTATCTCATTTATCACTTATTGTAATCCAATTTTGGGACATAATAGTGTTTATGCAGTTATATGTTAAGCGACTAATGCATAAGATTGAGGAATATATGGTAAATATGAAAAATAAAATCATCGGTTCATTCACTTTATGCAATCTATTCTTATGGTTAACGCCTATTGTTTCAGACCTTCTCATAGAAATGCAAAGAAAAATATGAAAAAGTCCGGTCAAACAAGTTATAACAAATTGTATTAGAATAGAACCTCCCAGGTACAGTATAATCTGCACTATATTATACCATATTTGATTTTCAATTATTTCAATATAATTTTATATTCAAAACTGTATTCATAAACCACTAAAAGTTGATAAAAAAAAGTAATTTTCACACAATTAGTAGAGAAAAATTACTTTCAGGTACTTTCAGTGTTTTATTCTTATCTTAAGAATTAAAGACTATTTAAAAATGAAATCTAATAATTAAAATTAAAATTTAAGTATTCAACAGAAATATGAAAGACTTTAATATTTATATTTTTTTCCTCAAAATTATTAGTTATTTTGAATGATAATCACTTAATGCAGATATAATGCCATATAATTAATCCTAAGTTCAATGTCGTTATTATAATTATTACCCTATTTTCTGCCCACAATTAATACATTCATTTCATATCATGTTATCCTAACTTACATATGATATTCATATCAAAAGAAGAAATATTTGTTTGAAAATAAACTGCAAATCCATAAAAGGATTGCTATTATATTATAGCATAACATTCGTTAATCCTTAAACAATTGTGTGAAACCAATTG
Organism: Eueremaeus valkanovi; assembly: GCA_034693305.1. Taxonomy (NCBI): domain Eukaryota; kingdom Metazoa; phylum Arthropoda; class Arachnida; order Sarcoptiformes; family Eremaeidae; genus Eueremaeus; species Eueremaeus valkanovi. The sequence continues at coordinate 23,596 of JAQIWA010000583.1, forward strand.
AATTTGAAGGTAAATTGCATTCAATAAACATAATTATTTGTCTCTTTTCCCAAATCCTAAGTTTCTCATAATTTAACAGTTAGTTTGCAATCATTTCTAATTTCAATTTTCAATTAATTTAAATGACAATTAATTAAATGTTTGATTGACAGCAACAACAAAAAAATGAAAATAAATTGTTCTCTAAAAATGATTTTTTCTCATATTTTTTAGTTGATAAAAAGTCTAACTTGTTAGTAGATGAATCATCTTGGTCCAAACCAGGATAATGTCCATTTGATAACGAAACAAATAAATAGCATTTTATTAATTCATATTTCACTTACAGTTCAGACAATACAATAAATATATAAATAATGAAAGCATTTGGAAAAGTGCTGAACATTTAACTTAAGTACAAATTATTTTAATTAATTATTTGTAATATAATTTGCAACTTTGGAAGTTTGGTTCTGAATATTCGCAGACGGATTGCTTTTTTCGCCGGATATTTCATACATCAGAATACTATAAGTAAGAATAAAACTGACTGTAGTTATGATTAGACCGGAATTGATGTGCACTAAACCAAAGATCGATAGATTCAGTTCGTTCTTATGTATAGTCTCGGCCAACATCTTGTACTGCAAACAAGTTTTGATTTATTGAGAATATACTGAATATACACTATTGGACAACTCTAAGTACTGTCGCTCAAACTTGAATAACTTTCGACTGCGTAATTCGATTTTCAATCTGTTTTGACCAATTTGTAGCCAGATAATCAGCATTTTTAAAAATATGCTGAATGTTCAAAAAATCCACTTGGAACTTGTTTTAAAAAAATCCGCATATTTTGCATATTGTAGTCAGGTAATTCTGGTTGTTGTCAGAAAATGTTATACTGCATTCCGATGTAGAATTTTTAGAGGAACAAAAAAATGATATTGAAATTTTTTTATCTTGAATACTTTTTGAGCTATTTAATTTTCTATATCATATATTTTGAAATTTTAATAACAAATTACTCTTGGACTAGTTGAATTAAAATATTTTTGATTCCAAACTCAGAGATTCAGAGATTACTCTGACAATTCTGAAAATTCCATACATAAATCACGTCTAAAATTATTTGTGAAAATTAGACGTTATTTATGTTAGAAATTCTCAGAATTGTCAGAGTACTCAATGAATACTTTGATTATGAAATCCAAAAATTTCTAGCTTAACTAGTCTAGTAGAAGTTCGTTATTAAAATTTCAAAATATATGATATAAACAGTGAAATAGAAAATTTTAAAACTCACAGTCCCTGCTACACATAATTCACATCGAGACCCAATTACTGGATAATCCCAATCCTAAAGTTCATTACGAATAAGGATTGACTTTTATTGTTAAGCTATTAGTTCATGTATAAATAAAAGTGGAGTATATAATTTTGACGGGTAGCTCCCAATCACTTCCTCAAGAGAAGGAGGAGAGGGCTTTGGATACAAGTTATTTATTAACAACGGACAGATACCAAAATTAGAGAAAGGCAAAAAAAAGCTAGGAAAGGCTGGAGAAAAGGCTAAGGAAACACTGGAGTGAAGGTTAGAGAATGTTTGGAAAGCTAGAGAAAGGCTGGAGAGGTCCTTTATTAACAACGGGATAGATACCAAGAGAAAAGGCTATGTAAGAAAGTCGTAAATCTATATCATTCAATATCAAAAGCGGAGTCAACATAATACTGTACCAGTCTTGTTTTCACTAAAATCCAAGCTTCCATTGAACTCCACTCTTATTATATGACTGGAAATGATTAGCACTGAACGTATAGACTATAATGTATTGAATAGTGAACCCGAGGTTCACGAATCTACAACTATGTTAACCTCTTTTCTCTTGTGTTGACTTTATTATGAGATACGAGCCTACAGTTTCGCTATGTTTTGCACATTAGTCGCATTTAATACTAAAAGAGTGGCCAAAAGTGAGAATATGTTTGAAAGAAAACAAATGATTCTTCACTTTCTTCTTATTATTTTTCATGCAATCGATTCGTACGCTTTGCTTAAGACTGTGTATCAGAAGAAGAAGAAACAGAAAAATAGCTGACACACACACACAAACACGCAGAGAAGAGATCCAGAGTGTGGTCGGGCACATATACTTCATACTCACTTGTCAGTACAGTATTCAACGCACGAACACATTATTGTTCTCTCACTCGCAGAGACGCTACCATTGCATACCATTTCCGATACGCTCTTCGATTAGTTCTACAAAATTGCTTCGAATCACTTGAATGCGATATTTATTCGTTAAAAGTATAGAAAATCGAAGAACAATATGATTCAGACGTAAAACTTAAACAACAGGCAAACAGTAGTTACCGCTCAATGCTATCGCTTAATAGTTTATATCATATATTGATTTATTTAACTATTTTTTTCTGCTTATAATAGAAAACTTAAACCTAATGTGAATTCGTTTGATGTTAGTTAAGAATAAAAATCAGTTTTAACTTAAATGTGTTGAACACAAACATGACTTACAAAATGAAAAATAAGTCAAACATTTTTCTACTGAACACCAAATGCTTATAATTGAGTGAATAAATTGAAAGAGAAGGCAAAAAAGTTTACTCTATTTTATTATCATTTTTCTTGCATTCAATAATGGCTAATATACTCAGCACTCGATTTTATCCCTGGCAAATTTATCACTCGTTCGTTTTTATCCCTCAATATTCATAGTCGACTTTACTAAATCTATACTAATTTCCGTTTGATTTTATCCTTCGCTCAATTTTATCCCTCAATCCGATTTCAGGGATAAAATCAGAGATGGCGAGACGCAACGGCTCTAGGGGGGTCTAAGGGAGGGTAAAATGGCGGATTTTCCCTAAAATTCTAGAGAGAGGTCTATGGGAGGGTTTTTTCGAAAAACAAGATGGTCGCCATAATGGCTAAAAATGGCGTTTAAAGTCGAAAATGTCCGATTTTGACTGAATTTCGACCGATTTTGGCTTAATTTAGCTAAATTTAGCATAATTTAGCATTAATTCAGTGAAATTAAGCTTAATTTAGTTGAATTTAAGCTAAATTTAGCCGAAATTCTGCAAAAATCAGTCATTTTAACCTAAAATGGCGCCTTCGACGCCATTTTCGGTATAGATCTCGAGCAAAAAGTCGAGTGGTGGGGTCCCTCGCCACGTCAAAACCTAGGGAAGAGATATTTAGCTGATTTTCAAACCTAGGCTAGACCCCCATCTCGCCATCTCTGGATAAAATCGATTGTTGAGTGTATTATAACAATTTTCATATATGAGTCGTATTTTGATGAATAAAAAGGCTAACTATTTTTTTCCTCCTTATCCTTCCTCTCTGTGCTCTCTTTAAGATGAGTGTGCATTTGATCTATGAATTTCAATATATTTTTATCACCACTTTCTATAGGAATGAACAAGCATCGTCAACTTTTTTAGGCTTAGGGTCTCAAAAGTAGACATAATAAGAAAATCCGTTACGAGATTACAAACAGTTTAGCACTTGTTTGACAATTATTTACTAATAGAGGAGGAGCTGTCTCAATAATCGGCCAAAATTCGGATAAATTTAGCTGAAATACAACTGAATTAAGTCAACAAAAGTTTTAGTTAACACTGAATTCTTTGCAGTCGTTTAGCAACAACAAGCTAATTTTAATATACACTCAACACTCGATTTTATCCCTGACCTCGGTCAGCGAGATTGAGGGACAAAATCAAGTAAGGGATAAAATCGAGTTGAAATTATTATAGATTTATAGTACAGTCGGCTATGAATATTGAGGGATAAAATCGAGGGAAAGATAAATTTGAGAGGGATAAAATCGAGTGTTGAGTGTATTCTCTCATTTAATCTTGCTAATAAAGAATTATTTAATTTTTGTTGTGAAAAATGTTTTGAAAAATTTATTCTGTACTTGAATTTATTCCGTATCTTATTCGACTGAATAGATTACTGAATAGATTATTTAATTTTACAAATTATAAGAAATTTTTTTTTTATTTTTATAAAGAATTTGATGCGAAAAATGTGACCAAAATTTCAAGTATTTTACGTTAAAATATAAGATATAAGAAAACAAAAATTTATTATAAGTTAAACAAAATACAAATTTTATATATTAAGCAAACATTGATTCATTTGAAAAAAAATATATCCTGGTATTATTATTCAAGATAGCTACTGCACGATTAGCACTATTATCATTGATCAATTTGAGTGCAGGCATATGAAACTCTCAAATGATTAGCATATGTCGGATCATATTTATAAGTCTATATAAAGTGTTTATTTCTATATTATATTTAATTATTTTTAAAATCATTTATTGAAATATTTTCCCAGAAATACAATGTTTAGAGTCTTTACACTTATTTCAGTCATTACTTTCGGCAGTTCTGGAAGTGTTCCGACACTTCTGCTCAACGATGGACTGCGTATTCCGATTGTAGGCTTTGGAGCTATGGGTGCAACAGAACAGGGAGTTCGTGACGCACTGGCCGCTGGCTTTAGACATATCGATACTTCCCTTATGTACGGAGAGTCAGAGAAAATCATTGGAAAGGTATTGAAGGATGTGCTCAAAGAGGGAAAGATCAAACGCCAGGACCTGTTCATTGTTAGTAAAATGGACCAGAACTATCACCCACATACTAGAGTGCCCGTCGGCAACAAAGTGTCACTGTCCAGATTGGGAGTGGACTACCTGGACATGTACTTAATCCATCACCCTGATGCCAGAGGAACAAAAGTTAATTTTGTTGAGACCTGGCTGGGAATGACAGATGTGCTCGAGGCCAACTTAACAAGATCCATTGGTGTTTCCAATTTCAATGAGGAACAGTTGGACAAACTTCAAGCCAAGAGTCACATAAAGCCCGCCACAAATCAAGTCATAAGCAATCCGTATAGAAATCAGAAGAAACTGTTGTCATATCTGAACAAACATAACATAACTCTCACCGCGTATTCACCGGTTGGCGGAAGACA
>JAQIWA010000584.1:0-28582 GCA_034693305.1 Eueremaeus valkanovi
ATTACTATGGGTGAATGTATTGCAGTGAAGATAACTTCACACTAAAAAGTTTACCCTTAATATTACAGGGGCAATACGTCAGTAGACAACCGTAGTTTTCATTGAGGGCACCGACCAGTCCGGGCACTTGGGTGCCCATGGAAATTCCGGCAAAGACGATTGCACCAAAGATGAAGAAGGCTCTCAATTCATGGTCTTTATAGTTATTGTCATTGCGATTACGTTCCTTCCAATCCTCGACCTTCTCGTCGACTGAGTCAATGATCAGAAAAGCCTTGAATTGTGTGACAACTATCAGGACTATTGAGCCGATTATGACAATCCATCGGCTCCCGTGATAGGCAGTAGTTTTCTCGCGATAGGCAGGGGTTGGAGTGATTGCGTATTCATACATAACTCAACTCAATTGATGGCAAAGACTCTAAACTCGAATAGATTTCTAGCGATTATTAGATATTAATTATTGAATAACGACTAAACTGTGAGATATTTACGAATAAAAAGACGTTTTGTTAAACATTTTGAACAATTTGAACATCAATTGTAAAAACTATATTCAATCGCGTGACCAAGGCTTGACTGAGCTGCCCTGCCCTGGCTGCTTTTAATTGTTCAATCAGTATTAAAATTTTAATTGAGCCAATCAGATCCCGGAGCGCGACTGCTATTTAATAGTTGATTGGTCAATAAGAAGTTACCTGTCTTTGAAGTTGAGCTCAATTCTCAATTAGATTCTGCAAAAGAACAATAACTGTTGAAATCCTTGTTCACTCTTATCCACGTCAACTATCTTTTGAAACTCTCTCTAAGTTTTACAACAATTTTATTGTCGATTAATATTATTTATACATAAAATATATCAATAAAACAATTGAATCAATAAATGCATAAAATATAAGATTTTAAACACAATTAATGTTTAGTTAAAATAAAGTTTAAAAGTGTTGAGTAAAGTCTAAAGTCGTGTAAACAATAATAAGTTTGAAATTATTTTCTAATGAATTATAAAAATTCTGAATTGAATTGAATTGAGATTACGTTATCTCAAAGTCTTTACGTAAGCATCGCTTGCATGACATGAGACGAGCGGTCAGTAATCGATCGAATCTCTGGTAAATTGTGTTCAATCACATCAGAGATGAAGTTCTCGATCATAAGGCCAGTCAGTGTGAAGTCGATCTGTTCGACCACTTTGGCCGCAATCGATGCGGTCGTGGATATGATAAGACATACCAAACCCAATCTGTAACAGCCATTAGCGCCGGCTATCTGTGAAGCGGTTCCGGCCATCGATGCTATCATTTTGAGCGCTGCAGTGATTATCTCCTGAAAGCAGTTCACTTGTGATGACCACCCGATGCCGTACTTCCAGAGCGTGCAGTAGTGCTCGCAATTCAACGACTGAAACGAAATCGGATTTTAGTTTAGATTTTGAGAACCGATTGAATCGAAAAATACTTTTAAATCGTATTTCAGAACCGAATCCTTCAATCGATGCAAACATTCAAAGACTTGATCCAAATCTGGCATTTCGTTGCGCACAGTCTTCAGCATATTCTTAGCCATAAGGGTCTGATTGTTGACCCGACACAGGGATGGAATCGGACTGTCATTGTCTTTGAGGATGTCTTCGAGCGGTTCCAACTTCAGGACGGCTTTCCCATTGAACGCCACTTCTTTGCGAACTCTGTTCATCGGCTCAACCGCTTGACTCTGAGCACTGTTGAGGTCGTGCTGTAGACCCACATCCGTGATGTGAAAGCACCAGACGTTCCCGAACTGGTCTATGGACTCAACGATCACCCAATGCTTGTATCGATTCCTCTGGATCTCAATCAGAGAGCCTCTACTCAATTGGTAGATAACTCTGTCGTATTCGAGGAATGAGCCGACGCTTCCGAATGGAGAGACACTCTTGGAGTGAACCGAACCCATAGTTGAGTTGTGGCACAGATTGCCAAACAGTCATATGTTTTGGTGTTTTGTTTTCATTCGTTACTCATATGAGTCATACGATTCCAAGGCTTTGCAAATGCATTCAAGCCTTGAATTCCAAGCAATCATTTTCTTACATAAATAAAGCCAACAGAATATGAACCGGAATACAGAGTATTGGTCTCATTGTGATCAGTACACAATTCAAAATAGACCAGGACAAATGTTAATCTTGTTCTTTCTTCTTTAATCACTTGACTCGTATCTAATTTGAGTCAACAACCAATCCATGGCTCTAAAAGTTAACATGATAATAGCCAAGACGATCTAACATGCTCAAATGAAAACTTTACACCCGGGGCACTCATTCTAAGCCTGACTTTTTTTGCCTATTTTTTTTGTGAAAAATGCATAAATAATTCAAAACAAATTGAAAGACATATTAATATTTTAAAGAAGAAATAATCAATAAATTGGTTACAAATTAATAGTTTTACAAAAATGAGTGAAAAACAGATTTAATTGAAAATATTTGCGAACTTTAAGCGAAAAGAGTTATAAAAAAGGTATAAAAAAATAATAATGAAATCGGGTTTAAAAGCATAGAAACAAAAACTATATTTTATAAACGACTTTGTATTCAATTGATATATAATTTGAAACAAACGATAAGATTAACGAAATCTCTTTTGAGATAATTATAATTAATTGAAAATATCGTATAAAACAATGGATTCATAATTCATATAATATTTGAGTTGCAATGAAAGGAACAGTCATTGAGTTAACTATCAATAATCCAAATATAATATAATTAAAAATATATTTATGTTATATACTATTCATATGTATTAAACGTAAATATTTTGAATATAAAAATCATATAAAACAGAATAGATTTGAATAGAAAGCAAATAATAATGAATTGGACTATAATTTAGGCTTAATTGAGGCCACATTTGGTTTATTGAAGACAAACTCTTTCCACCACTCGGGCCGTTCGCTGGCCTTAGGGTTGGAGAGAATGGCGTCCATTATATTCTTGTAGATATTTCCGTCAGATTTGCCTAACGCAGAGTTGAGCATAAAATCTGACGGTGCGATCACGTCTACCAGTGCCACACAATCGTCTTTAAGTTGAGCGCAGAGTTTAAGTATCGATTCCCGAATGTATTTGGTAGGAGTGGCACCCGAACAGTACCCGCCCTCATATAGAGTGGCCAAATGCTTCTCCAGAGACCACAAGCCGTATAGAGAGCCCAAACGCTTCAACACAATGGCCACCGATTGGTCATTGATCTCGACCTGAAGGAAGGTATTCCATCGGTCCAGCACTGAGTGTTCGATGTATGCCAGCGATAGGGAACGGCAGTAGTAAACCTGACTATTGGTTCGGGCGGTAAACAAATCTTTGCCGGAATCTAATTCTCGTTTCATTTTATTGACTGACGCTCTCATCAAATAGGAAACGAGGAATCGGTAGGCGTCCAGAATCACATCCATACGCATCGCATCGTCCGGTGTCTGCAAATGCATTCGCTTTTGCAAATGTGAGTCCATTTGGTCCAAGAAGTCGAGAGAACCCAACTGTGAGGTCAAGGGTCGGCCCTCTTCGACCTTCAACTGCCACATCCGCAGCAAATAATTACTGGTTTGCATCTGAAGGACATTGTTGTCGCCCTCGTAGGTGTTGTTGGCGTCGTGATCGTCCCTGAGCTCACCCAACCCGGATGCTTTGAGGTAGCCGTGACCACCGCAGGCCTCCCGACACTCTTGTATGGCGTCTCGACATATCCAACCGGTCAGCGGTTTGGCAGCGCTGGCCATCGCATGGATTTCCTGTCCCTGTTCTGCGAGTTCGGGCGAAGAGGAGCCGAAGAGTACAGCGATTTGGAAGTTCATGAAATCCCTGTGGAATGAAAGGCTGAAGTTGTCCAATACATAACAGGCCGCCAAATACGGCAAAAGCCTCCACTGTTGCATCGGGTACTCAAGCACCGGCAGCTCATCCTTTCCGGGCGGACCGAATTGGCGCCGAACGGCTGAATATCTGATTGCAATGGGAAGGCATTTCTGCATATTGGTTACGGCCATTCCGGTGATGCCCACCCGGCCCATCGACAGTGTGCCCAGGGTCACTCCCATTCGCTTCTTGTTGTCTTTGATCTCCGACTGATAAATGCCGTCTTTGTCCACATCTCCCGTGCGGTTCATCAGTAAGTCTTTGGGCACTCGATAGTTGTGGAACTGAAGGAACCCGTTGTCGATGCCGTTGAGTCCAATTTTGGGTCCCATATCGCCGACAGTAATGCCCGGATAGGGTAACAGTGTTTTTGGGTCTCGTATGGGTGCTATGAATGCACTCAATCCGTGGCACTTGTCGTTGACGTACAGCTGAACGAAGACGACTGCATGAGTGGCCGTTTGGCCCAAATTGCCGGACCATATCTTCGAGGCCTCGATGTTAGGCGTATTCAATACGAACTCATTGGTGTTGGGGTCGAAGTCAGCGCGTGTGCCCATAGCCTTGGTGTTGCTTCCGTGAGCCATCTCTGTCAGTGCGAAACATCCGAGTGCTTCGAATTCCATCAACTGATCCAATATATTCAAGTGACGACTAGAACCGGCGCCTCTCAGGGCTATAGTGACGAACTCATAGGCCAGGAATTTCTTGGCAGACAATGACCAGTCGTACTGACCGATAGTGTTGTACATGTGTTGAGTCAATAACGGGTTTTGCATAAACTCCTCGTCCGGAAGGAAGTCGTATTCCATCAGTCGTTTCATACGAACCAATGTTAACCTCCTGTGCTCTTCACGGGTCAGCTCTTGAGAGGGATGGTGTGCGAACAGGGGGTCCGACTCCAGGGATCGGGAGATTTTGGTCTTGAATCGGATGATCTCTTCGCCCTCTAAAAGGAGTTTCATTTTCCTCCAGTCAAACGAAGCGCGTCTTCGGTACTCGTCCAGTGGCCCGGATGGCCAGTCCGGCAGCAATTGCTTGATCTCATCGGTGATTATAATCTCTGTGTTTTCATTGCAAGTATTTTCCATTTTGTTCGTCGATTAGTCTCACTATTCGTATGAATAGTATTATATTTTATAATAACTGTAGAAATGTTTTCGTTATTTAATTCAATTATTATATGAATTGATTTGGATTTCAATTGAGTACTGAATCAACTTTAATGATAACAATAATAATAAGCCGTATATTATAAGCCTTAATAATGAGTTCAACTTAAGCTGAGTTTCCAATCATTGGTTCCAAACATACCCTTTGAACCACTTTTTGCACAAACGAGTGAATCGACTAATTATTGCACAATTAAGACAAATAAATGTGAATTTAAACGATTGTAAAACAAAATTTAGCGATTGTTTGGTATATTTTGCTGAGAATTCACATATATTTTCTGATACCTACGTATGTATACACCAGTTGTACTGTATTATAAAGTTTATACAGAGCTTAAGCATAAGGAGTGCGCTTTTAAAATTGCTCCTACAAAACCTACAGGGATACATATGTGAAACCGGTATTATAACAAGGGATACTGGGAAAAATTAATGCTATAAAATTTTCAAAATTACCCCACAGCTAGTTTTTACGTAGATTCCATAAAGTATATGAAGTTATATTGAAAATTCCTCTGATTTTGAGACAATTTTGTATGAAATTTATGAAGCTGATATTGTTTTTGGTTTATTTTCATCAGTTGCGTCCATCATAAATTATGGTTCATGATGTCTATTTTTCCAATTCATTAAAGGCAAATATAAAAAATTAAAACTTATTAAGTTATAGTTCTTATTAAATTAATAGTTTTTATTGTTCAATAGTGTTTATTGCCTGTGCTGTCTGACCTGAAAAGATATCGATAAGTGTCGGTTATACATTTGAAACACCTGGCAATTTTGCCCTTGTACTAAAGTTTTTTACCGAGATAAAAAAAATAAAGTAATTTGCCTTGCCACCTGATAACACTTGAGTACAGTAGGTATTTTCATAAACTCCCACTATCCCTTTTAAAATAACACCGGTTTGAGATTTTTATCAAGGTAGTTTTTGTGTACGAGCGAATTTAAAAGCGCACTCCTTAAGTTTAAGTCCTGTCGTATAGTATAGAAGTGTAATATTTCTTAAGTTAGTAGTATTTCTGACGCACTTTTCACTGTATTTGCTGTACGAGTGAAGCGATGTTTGCATAGACTTTACACTCAAACTAAAAGAAAACACTTTTTCTACTGATAAGAGTCGAAGGATATTATCGGATGAAAACTTTTGAACCAAAACAGAAAATAAAGTGAAAAACAATTTAGAAATTATTAGATTAGAAGAAAATAAGTTCTGATAGAAAAGACTTTAACAGTCAGTGCATTGAAAACACACAGTAGTTATCAAAAGCTGAATAAACTAAATGAGGACTTATTAGTAGCGTTGGTCTGAATGAGCCTGAATTGAAAATTTCCCAAACGTTTAAAGTTAGACACAAATAGCACAAAACAATTTGAGCCAACTTTATAATAGGAATAAATCATGTAATTGTGTCAGATTAACGGCCAATTATCAATTGTTAGACAGCACAGTCATGTTAACAGTGAAATAACAAACTTATCTTTAACTGTATTTTAAGGGATTTTTTTATGAAATACCCCTTCAGTACAAATAGGTTTAGAAATAGACTAACTATTGATGAACTCAACAGACTTTAAGTCCAAAACGACACTAAATTCGTTTGAATTGAGTTTTTATGTCACGATTGCATTGACTGCATGTTATGTTTTCATTCATTCCTTCATTATTATTAAAACCGGGAAATCGGATACAAAAGTTGTGAAACGAGTTATATATAATGTATTAATATATTGACTTTCGTTTTAGACATACAGTATTCGAACCAATAAAAATGCACTGTGAAGATATAAAAAATAAGAGAGAGCACCACACACTAGCCTGCACAAAACTCTGTAATTGGCTTAAGTAGTTTTCATGGAGACATCATGTAAGACATGTAAGACTAGATAAGTAGAGCTCTACACCTAATGTAAAATGTGTGGAGTGGTCGCTGGTTCAATCCCCGGCAAAGATCTTAATTTTTTTATTTTAAAAAATTTATTTTATTATCGATTAGGAGTCAAACAAAAGATCTCCTAATCTAACAAAAAAAAAACTGAAACTTTTTATTAAAAAAAACTTTATTTATTCAACAAATTATAGTGAGTCAATTAATTAACGAAAATAATTAATACAAAATTGAATAACATTAGAAAAAAACAGAAAATAATTATTTATTTTTTGTGCTTTTTAGCTGATTTTTCTATAATTGGTTCGGGACTCCATCGCAACAAAACTAAATTCAATTATTGCTAAATATGCAGCAAAAAGTCCAACGTTTGTTTGAGGACTGTTTTGTTTAACCATTAAATTCATGGTCAGGTCTAACCCATTGACTACAGAAAAAAACACAAAAATATTAGTAATCAAACAAATGTTTTACTTATATTCCTAACTCTTAGTTCAGAGCATTAGCTATGTCATGAAGTGCCGAATACCACACATTTCTTCGGCTGCCGACAACCAGCGTCTTGCCTCTGGCCGTCATTTGTTTGAGGCAAGAGGTGCTACTCTTCTCGGTTTTAAAATGGTATATAATTTTGCGTAGAAATAGGTCTTCAGTTTACATCTCGTTATACAATACTGTTTACTGTTTATACGATTCACTGCAATCACTGCTTAGTAGCCATAGACAGACAGATACAGTATAGCCATTCAATGCCGCAGCTGTTGAGTACTACACAGACAGAGAAAGTTATGCATTAATTAAATTTTTTCAAATGAACTGACTTTCAAACAAATGTTAAGTCAGTTCACACTCAATATCAACAAAAAAAATAAATTAATTACCAATTTGTTGGATAAATAGGTATTTGTTTTGCATCTCGTAATACAATACTGTTTATACGATTAACTGCAATCACTGCTTAGCAGCCATTGACAGACAGATATAGGCATACAATGGCGCAGCTGTTGGTACAGGTCTGTGCACCTCCACTAACACTTGTTATCACGTCATTCAAATAAAAATGTCCAAGCCATTTTTCAAATATCTCCTAAACGAAAAGAGCCAGATCAAATCTGTCAACTGCAAAATAAAGTTCTATTCAATTGCTACCAAATATATACTAGATGCTATTATCAAATGAAATCTTCGTGAAAAATTCGTCAACTTTTCGAAGGTCTAGGTCACTTTGACTGCCCTGATACCTGGATCAGGTTTTATGACTGGATGTGGAAGAGGGATAATAGATGTCTATTATATATAAAAATCATTCAAATCGAATTGATAATTAATGTTTGGCAGCAATACCTAAACCTATGAAAAAGCCAATTTTGAAAATTTAATATTAAAGTACTCTTGAACTAGTTGAGTTAGCAAATTTTTGATTTCACATTCAAAGTCATCTGTACTCTTACATTCATGGAAATCTTATTCATAAATTACGTCGTCGAAATTTCATAGATATTTTTGACGTAATTTATGAATTGGAATTCCAGAATTGTCAGAGAACTTTTTGAAAACTCTGAATGTGAAATCAAAAATTCTTTTATCAACTATTTCAATAGTGCATTGATATTTAATTTTCAAAATTCTTGATGAAAATAACAAATAGCTAAAAACAATGCTGTATATATTGCTGTCAAGCATTCATTATCATTTCGATTTGAATGATTTTTATATATAATAGACATCTATTATCCCTCTTCCACATCCAATCATAAAACCTGATCCAGCTATCAGGACAATCAAAGTGACCTAGACCTCCGAAAAGTTGACGAATTTTTTACGAAGATTTCATTTGATAATAACATCTAGTATATATTTGGTAGCAATTGAATAGAACTTTATTTTGCAGTTGACAGATTTGATCTAGCTCTTTTCGTTTAGGAGATATTTGAAAAATGGCTTAGACATTTTTATTTGAATGACGTGATACTTTATAAGTATTTGGGTTATTCTGTACCCCTTTGACACCAGCCCTACTCGGCCCAGCAGTGAAAGGCACTGGAACATTAAGATCATGTCTAACAAACGTGTCAATCAGCTGTTTGAGTACTGGGTCTGATTGACTCGAGACTGAATTGTATGCAACGTGTAGTTCGAATCATTAAAAATGGACAAGATCATGCAATTGATTGCTTTGGACAGCTCATGGAAATGCGATATTAAATTTGGAAGTGGTTTTGGGTAAACACAGTCCGAATCGCTGGTTCAAAGCAAATAAGCGAATACTAACTGCAATTTCAAGCGAATAATAGTTTCCTTGAAAAAACATTTGCAAATAATTCTTATCGATTGAAAAGTTTGAGATTTAAAAACAATAATCATTTAAATGGTTTTGCAAAAAATCAAGATATGATATGATATGATAGTATGAAAATAAATAAATATGAAATTAAACTTTTAGAGGTCACCCAGATATAAATCAATGCAAAAATATAGAAATTATTATTAATATTTGAATTATAAATACGTTTATTCGAGTTATTTATAATATGTTTTAATACTAAACTTGTGTTCAAAATAATATTGAAATTGAAATTCAATTAAAAAGCTTTTAAAAAAATTAAAAATCAAGATTAAAAGTCGAGATTTTATGTAAAATATACTGTTGTGTAGTGTTAGTGCAATACTAGTACAGTATTAATGAATTAGTGAATGAATTCATTACCTGTTTGTGAATGTGATCGTATGAACAGCATTGAGAAGAATCCGATGAAAGTAATGAGTTTAATGAAGAGAAGCAATTGATGCAAATAATACATTGTTTTACACAACAAACACAACCAATTATTTATATGATCAACAATTCCGGTCTACAGTACAGTATATTTACAAACGAATAGACAATTTGCATGAGATATCCAATAAAACAATTATATTAACAGTAAGTATCAGATTATTAATAATATAACGATAAGAATCAGTTCTCAACAAAAGATTCAATCAATTGAATTGAATGAATGACTGACTCTATGTACTCTACAGTATGTATGAGAAACAGTTGTCTTATAGTTTGAAATATGAAAATACTTTTTAGCGTTCAATGTGTTTATCGAATGAAGTAATTAAAGTCTGAATTAAAGGGACGACAAAACTATTTGTTGAATATTATTATTATTATTATTACTGTGTTATTACTGTGTTATTGTTGATCCTAAGCCAGAATTCAGTGAAGAAGTAGTGATCGTCAGATCACAGAGAAGTTACATCAAAGTTATAAAGTGAGCGAAAAGTTTTTATCCAAGCATAACAAGGATTTCCTGATAGGCGTACCTCTTCATCGTCACCACTCATGAGAGTGATAGAGAGAAGAGTGAGAGTGACACTGACTACCAGCCCATCATCACTAACATCACTACTAGTGTTCATACACTTCACTCCTCGTATACTCTACAGTGAGTCTACACTCACTCTTGCAGTCACTTTTGTATGAAAGAGCAGAACTGGATATAATTTAAGACAATTAAAAACCACTGCAAAGCAGAGTACTATTGGCAATGTTGGCAATGTTGGCAATGCCTGTCTCCAGTGGTAGGACGAGAGGCAACTCAATAATTATTATACTCTACTCAATATGTTTGAAGCGATAGAAGTGTAGAACTAGTCTAAGAATACAGTACTGCGTGTACTGTCAATAGAGTACTATTACATAGAATTATTGTCTATTATATTATTCAGTATTACTGTATATTATAGTATAAATACTGTAATAACATATTTATAGTTAAAGAATAAAGTTGTGGATCACATACTGGTATTCACGTATTGCCACATTAAGGCGAAAGAGTGAAAAAGTTAGCAATGAATGTAAGTGTAGTTCAATCTTATGTGAAATAAGTTATACAGAAAGACAACAAAAATAATAAACTACACGACACGACACATAAAATACAGTATATTATAAGTTATATTCGTCTCTATTCTTATCAAACAATTAATTTCTAACTGACACTACACTAGCGCTAAGAATTCAAATGAAAAATTGCTTTGAATTCAGATGAAAAACAGTTAATATTCTGTTTAAAACTAAATCTCTTTTTCATTAACATTAATGAAACGTCAAAACAATTTATCGCAACTAATTCAAGGATAATATTGAATGAAAATAAAAATAAATACAAAAAAATCATAAAATATAATATCGAATAACTTCTTAAACAAGTAATAAGATTAGGAAAAGAAAAATTAAAATTCCATTCGATTTCACACAAACATAGCCAGGCTTATCATTATCAGCCAGTACTTCAGCTTTGCTTGCTACTATAGTATACTACAGTATAGTCGATTATATCGAAATTCAATGCAAATAAAAAAGTTGTGCTGCACTCTTCCAGTCACCCTGATCATCTACAGTAACAGTAACTGTAGTATACTGTATAAAATTTAGTTGTATTGCGAACTAATCTCATAATGGTTTTAGCCTTTAATTAACAATACTTTTAATACTTATAATTATTAATAATCAATGTCTTTAACATTATCTTCATATGTGCTGTCATTCACTGCTGTGTGTATTCATTGCAAAAACTTTTACTTAACTCAAGATTACATTACAGTTAGATCTCTGTTAAGTAGAAATGTTGGCCAACAGGTTAGCTCAACAACTCCACAGATAAATCGTAGGCCCAGTCAAGCAATGATAGAGCACTGCCGCTCCTCTTCAACTAATACTGAGTTTACATTCATGCTTCTGTAAGCAAGCTTACTTATGCTTAAGCATCGAACTGCGTTTACATTCATTTACTTAAGCATCGGGTGAATTATTAAGTTCGTCAACAATGCCATTCACATTTTTAGTTTTGAATAAAGCAATGTGACGAATTAATTGAATGCACCCAGGTTTGAATACTATTTAAAGTTCAAACTAGTTTAACGCATGAGTATTTGCTAGCTTGCTTAAGCATGGTCGTTTACATTGATGCTCAGGTAAGTAAGAATGCTTAAGCATGGGTCTGTCGCTTGCTTCGATAAGTCAAGTAAGTTCCGTTTACACTCATGCTTAAGCAAAGGTAGTTTGCTTGCAAGCATCAATGTAAACGGCACTTAAGCAACTAAGGAACTAAGGTGGGTCATCTACAGTAAACAGAGTCAGTAAAATATTAGCAATTTGTGCTCAAATAGATTTTTGTCACAATATTGATGCAAATCGACTAAAAATATGTAAATAGAGTTCAAACAGTTTTCTATCCAATACAAGCTTAGGTGTCATATACTTATTGAATATAAAAACAAGCACGAACGTTATTACCAGCGAGTATACATTTATAATTTAATCTTATGGTGATAATTTTGACCATTAGAAGGTAATTGGATCAAGTAGCTTTCATTACTATAGTATATACAGCTACGATCATAACTATCTACTGTCTTTCACAGTTGAATAACTTTTGACTGGGTGATTCGATTTTCAAACTGTTTTCGCCAATTTGTAGCCCTATAATTAGCATTTTGAAAAATAACCCCAATGTGTAGATAGTAACAATGGAAGGTACCTTAAAGGAGCAACAAAAATGTACATGATGTGCACAGGTTATCTGATAATCAATCTGATATTGTGATATAACAATCCGATTCAGTTTTTCAAGAAGATTACGAATATCATAATGAAATTTTTCTGACTCGAATACTTTTTGAGTTATTCGATTAAGTAATCAGAGAATTTTCAAGTTTGAATGAAGAAATCGCTTAAACTGATCAAGATAGAAAAATTTTGATCTCATCATTTATTACTACATTCAATGCGCTACAAAACCTGAAAAACATTTTCATGAATTACATCAAAAATTTCATCCTTACAATAGTTGGTCACGTAATTTGTGGAAGAGAATATAAGATTATGTAACAGTCTATCCGTTTCGTCCTCATTTGCCTGCCTTGACGGCTTCGGGACCTATTGCTCGCAGAGTCAGTGTCCAGCTGTCTCTGAGGATCTTCCAAGGGATGGTCGAAGAGTTGTCCATTTGTCGGAGCCGGGTCGACACCCCCGGCGTTTGCCACCACCGGGGGTGTCCCAATGGAGGCAGGCCGGTTGGTTTGTTGGGTTGTGTCTGTCATCTTTATTTGGGCAGGCCAGGGTGGTTGAACCTTTTCTATGGCACATGCAGCAGCCCCTGCTACATGATTTCTGTGAAAAGGTGCAGGTAAATATGCTTTTCGGGGTCAACCACGGCCCCTGTTTGTCTTAAGAATTATGATCGGGTGCATCTGGACACTGTCCCCGAGCATTTCCCTTGATCACCATTTCTTCTCCTCCACCAGTTCGGACCCCTCCTAGGCTGGCTTCCACGGTGCATGAAAATGATGACCAAGTTAGTACTCAGCTTCAGTGTCCAGATGTGGTCTGTGTCCGGTTTTGGCATGTTTTGTTTGTTTTGTTTCTTGTTTATATTGACAATGTCAAAACATAAACAACAACAACAACAACAACGCCTAAGACGACAACAACAACAACAACAAGGGGGTAACCGGGAGCATTTGCAGCCGTCAACAACTATACCTTACGATCTCCGCATCGACCGAGGGCTGTCACATCTTATGGTTGCCTAGCGAACTAGGGTGACGTTACACCGCTGCACACGACTTGTCGTACAGATTTCTCTGCAGAGGACTAGTAGCGGTTGCAACGGCGCCAGTGCCGATCCCTGGATTACAAGCGCCCCGTATAGTGTCCGTACTGCCGCGGTTTATGGTTATGGGTCGTTAACTCGGGTACCTCGGGAGCGTTAATTCCCGTCGTAGGCGACCTCCAACCTACGCCCTGAGCTGTTGTACTCAAGTTAATAGTTTGAATATGAATTGCAATTTGAATAATGATATTAAATGTTGAATACAATCCTTTCAATTAAATGATATCAATATTTCCTAATTTATGCTAATTTTAATGAATTGCTTTGAAATTTAAATAAATTAAACGTTCATTAAATGTTTAATTACTAAAATGAATAGAGCAGCAAGGTGGGTAGATATGGATTAAGTTGGTGGGCCGGATGGTTTTGTACAATTATGTTGACTGAGCTTATTATATGTGCAATGAATTGATTTTAATTTAATTACAAAAAATAGTTTATTGAATATTATTTATAGATGAGCTTGATACTCTGCATATTTATGATTTTATACAATGGTAGCTGAGGTATTAGCATGCAAAATCAATAAAGCGATTCACCCATGAACAATTAATTCCGTAGATTTTACTTTTATACAAATGATTATTTGCTATCAAAAGAATTTTTATGAAAAAATTTCTGGTATTTTCTGAAATGCTTTATCATTTGGCGCACACACACTTCCGCCCTACCTGTGCCTACCTGCACCATTAAATTTTCTAAATATACACATTTCTATTTCATCGTATAATAAAATAATTTAATTTTTCAATTATATGTTTAAAATTTGAAATGAATTTTATTTTTATAAATCGTAATAATTTTTGAATTCAAATCATTTTATTTTTTTCCTTCAAATCTAACTCCGAATAAATTTTTTCAAACTAAATAAATATAAAAAAATAAAAGTAATTAAAACTTTAATTAATTAATTTCCTAATCATATTAATTAAATAAAAGGCATTCTTCATAAATCAACTCCTTTTTCAAATAACTTTCACAACTATTTGCTGCAAAAATATTTATAACACAAATAAATATTTTTGTGGAAAAATTCCGAATAAAAGTGTAAAATAAAGAAAAGAACAGAAAAATAAAATAAAAAGCTGAAAAATATGCGTAAAATCTTTTACGTTCCTTAAATTCATTATGAATTTGCAAGTCTAGTGAAATAATCTTCTTGTTCATTCCACAGATGAAAGCTTTCTAAATCAAAAGAGAGCCTATGATATAATTAAAGCCACTTTTAATGTCACATTCAATCTCTGAAAGTGTCTCTAAATATTCCACTTTAGTATCCAATAAAACTTAAAATTATATTTATTTTTTGTTTTTAAATAATTTTTTATATATTTTTCTTATACTAATAAAAAATAAACTTTTATTTTATTTTTATACCAAAAATCTCTTTCTTTTGATATGAAATAAACGCAAACTTCTCTATCGATTTGATCTTTATTTGAAATCTCATTTTTATATACATTATATGAAATAATTAATCAAAAAAATTAAATTTTATTTATTAGCCTTTTTTTTGGTTAAGTTATGAAAACTTTAGTCTGACTTAATTTATTGTAATTGTTTGCTATAATAATATTATTCATTGAAAGTTAAGGTAAATTTTTCGTCTCATATAGTAGTGAATATATTTCATTAATTATGAACCAATAATTCAAATATTTATAGTGAATATCAAGGCTTTTAATATTTTTCAATGAGTTGGAGACAAACTATGTGTGAAGTCTATGAAATTTTTTGTTACTCTTTTCTACATTTTCTGCAATAAATTTTTGATACTTAAAAAACTCATAAATTTTATGCTAAATATGGGTCAAGACTTGGATGAAAAGTAATATATTTGAAGCTTAAAAATATTTATCCATCCCTTAAATACTTTTATATATTTAGTTAATTGACATTCATATGCATAACACACACAACATATTTATGAATTGTAATTAAATTAACTCTTTTTCTCCTTTCCTTTCATGATATTTAAAGCAAAAAAGTAAAAATGCTTTTTAACGATTCATTTTCAGTATAATTCTTCAAATCAATGAAAACTATTATTAATATTCTTTAATTATTTGCAACCAAAAAGATAACGCATAAATCATTGACAGTTTTCTTATGTATTTTTGATTTTCAATTATAATTAAATGCAAATCTCATCAATAAAACTGCGAACAAAAACTAAAATAACGGAATTTTTCAATTAATTTCTGGAAATGAAAAACATATTTGTATTTGAAATAAACAAAACAAATAAATAGTAATAATAAGAACTTTATTGAGATAACCCCCGCCTTTTCAGATGGGCTCAGATTAGAGACAAATTTTCAATAAATAGTAATAAATTAATGGTAAGTCTTGAGTAAAATTCTTAACATTTTTTTAATCATTCAATGAAATTGATTTTTCTCTCCAATTATTTCCGTTAATCGGCTTTGAATTGGGACTGAACTCATTAAATGTGATCTTTTTATTATTGAAATTCTTTATCAGAATTCTAATAATTAATTAAAATTTTTATATTTTTCAAAATTACAGAAATATTACATTTTTGAAACTAATTTGATGGTAGACAAGGTGGGATTTAGCCAGAATATCATCTAGTCTGTACAATGAAGTCTGTTTCAGCAAGTTTGGTTGAATATCTATAGCTATGACAGCTTTGAGTGAAATAATTCTGAATTTAATTCTAAATATATTTTAAAATAGCTTAATTTTGAGCACAATAACCTTGGTGATGCTCATTAATTTTGGGTTTATCTTGCGCATCACTAATCCCGACCATTATTCCGATTTTATTATTTATGGGTTTATTTATTTTTCTCGATTAATAATTAATTTTCAAAACTCATTACCGACTGATTGTTAACAGATATCCCATTAATCAAAGCAGTCGTTAATCATTGGATTTGCTTTGAAATTACAAAACAATCATTATTTTCGAAGTTTTAATTTGCAATCAAATAATTTCAATTAATTTTTAAATATATATTCGTATTATCTGTTTAATCAATCCAAAAACTATCAGGTAAATAGGCTAATTTGAACTTGATAACTATGTTAGTTAACTTAATTTCTATTTTAGAAAATTATTTTTTAATTATTTATAAATTAGTTTTAATAGTAATTAAAACATTATATACTGAATGCTTAACAAGAATTTTAATTTCAATTAAATTAATTATAAAAATATAACAAAACAATTACAAAGACATAGAATAGTTGAATGAGTTTATGAAATAAATAATTATATTTATTTCGAGACAAATATGACAATAGCTTTGTTGGCAGTGATTATTGAGACAGAAATTAATCATTTTTTAAGTTAATTATACAAAAAGTTTTGGAAAATTTTAAAGACAAACAAATCATTGGGCGTTGGGTTCGAGTTTGTAGTCGTTGTCGAAATCATTATGAATGCTGTTTAGAGTTTTCGTTGTCCGATCCCATCACCACCAGTACCTGTTCCCCGTCCACCCGTTCCATCTCCTCCTCCATCGCCGTCTTCTCCCCAGTCATCCGACGTCTGTTGAGTCACTGGTCGTCGTCCACCACCACCTACACCTCCAGGACCAACACCACCACCTAAGCGAGATTTATGAAGAGCACAGGCATTAACTTTCACGTGTCTAATCCCGGACCCGCTATACCCACCCATCATTGGGCCGCCGCCATACATAGGATAGCCTCCCATTCCAGGCATACCTCCATAGCCGGGTATCCCTCCATACCCACCCAAAGGTAAGCCGCCATAACCGCCAGGCATTCCACCAAGACCTCCCAGCATAGGCATACCACCGCCACCAAGACCCCCCATTGGAATTCCGCCATAACCAAGACCAGGCATACCACCACCAAGACCAGGATACCCTCCGCCTAGCATGGGCATGCCGCCCATACCGCCGCCAAGACCTCCCATCATTGGTAGACCTCCACCACCCAGGCCTAACATAGGCATTACACCTCCACCACCGTATAGGGGTAAACCACCGTAACCACCAGGATATCTACCGTATGTCGGCATTCCTAATCCTGGCAATCCGCCGAGGCCTCCTGGGCCACCGATGCTACCAGCACCAGCACCAGGTCCTCTACCACCGCCAGTAAGACCGGGCCCTCTGCCACCGCCACCGCCACCGCCTTTGGTTCCATATTGAGCACTGACTAAACCAATTGAAAGCAATAGAAACGCAAGTAATATAAAAATTTTCATCGTTTGTGAAATGAGTTGAGTCTTAAACAGAACTCATTCTAAGAATAACTGAGAAATTATTGTCATTGAATCGACTTTTATATACTTGGGATGCGTTCGGAATCTTTGATTACGAGATGACTGAATAATAGATAAAATTGAAGGTCTGAACCATTTGGCCAAAAGTCAAATAAAAAGTGTAATATTTTATAAAATTGTTTAACAGAAAAACAATTCGTTTAATTAAATCATCGCATAATAGACCCGAAAGCGGTATTCAGACCATAAATAATGTTAGTCTTGAATATAAGACATTAGGAATGATAGAAATTATGGCAATTAATCATATGTATCATTGGCACTATGACAGGCACAGGTATACAGATAGGTCAGTTAGATTTTTCCGCATTATTCTAATTCTATACTCGTTTTACTCAATTAATAACTAATTTGATATAAGAAATGATTTTAAAATTAAGTAAATATAATATATATTTATCTCTAATGTATAATCTGAGCAAATATTTTGTCAATCAATTATACACATAATTAGGGATAAGTAACTTATTTAACTAGTTTTTATCAGAAATACTCAGACACACAATAAAAAATAAAAGCAAAAAAATAATTATTCAAATTATGTTCAAATAATATCTAAATTTATTTCTACCCAAAAGGCGTTTCTCTGCTTAGAGTTTATATAAGAATAAAACAAGAATTCAAAGTAAATAATAAAATAAAGTCTGAAAAACCTTCGGATTATAAAAACCTTCCGAATTATATATTAGATAATTATTGGTAATTGTCTTATTTGAGTCTATCATTCGCTGCATCCAATTGAATGCACAAGTGAGCAGAATAAGCCAGGGCAAAGGGGTAAATGGTGCAAGTAAGTAAAAAGGATTCAGTAAGGATATTTCAGAGTGTTTTCAAAAGGAAATTCATAAATACCGTATACTAAAATTGTTATGTATTTGGTTATATCACTATAAAGCAAGCAGGTGATATTTCATCCAATTTTGATCAGTATAGATTTAAGCCTTTTAAAGTTGAATTTTTTGAAATTCTAAATCAATTTTTGTCGAATACTTCAGAGAACATAGGGTTCAGCAATATTTTAGGGAAGGAGACCTGAATCAATATCCAGGGGGAGTTCACACTATAGTTCCTCCTCTCTGCCCACCTCTGAATTGAATACCAAACGTATGAATCGAGTCCTCAAATAATAATCTCTTAACACATCTTCTGTTATATATTTGATTTGCTATTAAATTATATTTTTATTCATTTTTATGCAAATAATTTAAAATAAATTAAATATAAATATTATTTAATAAATTGCTTGTTTTTAAGCATTCGTATCATTTATAAAGTTTTTTTTCTACTTCTCTGACTTTTTTTTTTAGTTTTTCAATATTTTATTTCTACTATTTTTAGTCAAAATGTTTTCTATAGAGAAAATAAAACGTCTAATGAATATGTAAATCAGAAATGACTGAATGTATTAAATAATATGTAGTAATAATTTCTGTTTTAAGCCATTAAGACATTTACAAATTGTTTGAATATATTCTTGCGATAAAATATTTAGTTAGAAATATATGTTTCGTAATCTTTATACACATTTAAATAATTCAATTTCAGCCCCGAAACAAGAATTGTCAGATTAGTCCTTATGAATGCAAAATCAATTTAAGCTCAAATATTATTTATTAAAACTCATATTTTATTCGTCAAAATCTTTTTTAGACTTTTTTTCCATAAGAAGTCATTGATATTTAATAAGTTTTAGGTATCAATGCATTCATAGGAAATGTTTTTGATTTAAATCTAATCCTTTGATTCAATTAAATAAACTGACTTTTTATTGAATATCTCTTTTATTTTTTTTGTCTGCATTTGATTGATATCAAAGATTTTTGAATTGAAGTTTAGATATTATCTA
Organism: Eueremaeus valkanovi; assembly: GCA_034693305.1. Lineage (NCBI taxonomy): Eukaryota > Metazoa > Arthropoda > Arachnida > Sarcoptiformes > Eremaeidae > Eueremaeus > Eueremaeus valkanovi. Next base: position 19,756 of record JAQIWA010000584.1, read on the forward strand.
TCAATCAATTTACCAAATCTTGTCACTCGAGCAACACATAAATCAGTTAACTTATGTCAAAGTCAACTATAAGTATGCAAAACAACAATTAAGTCGCGCGCAAATGAATTACAAGAATTTAATTTTCAAACAAATACTGACAATTAAAATACAAATCAAAACACAAATTCTTATACAAATATCAGCTCTTATTCAAAGCAATCAATAAAATCAAAAAATGATTATTAAAATCTTGACTAATGTTCTGAATTGTATATCACTTTTAATAATATGTTCGGTCTGTTTGTCCAAACCATCCAATATATCGCAAGTGCCCGACATGTGTGACCACTACACCCGATTCGGTGCACTCACGCAATACAAGATAACAAATAACAGCAAAATAAATGTCGAGTTTTTCCTCACGAGTGGTGGCTATTATTGGACACTTAAGGCACATGAAAACCCATCCCGGGCCAACTCAAAGGGTCCCCTTCCTAATGACTTTCGTGGAGACGCAGCCTATTTCCGTGAGTGGAACAGTTGTGATGATCCCAAGGATAAACATCGGGTCATTGTGGTTGTGGACAATGACCCGGCTTTTTTGGATAATCTAAAACATACCGTGTATTTCATAAACAACCATTCCTTTGCTCACTGGACCTCAAATCTGCAGAAAGATCCGGCACTGAAGAACATATATCTATACAATGACCTGAAGAGTGTGGACGCAATCATCAATCTGAGTAACATAAAGACGGGTCCTTTCAAAGACAAATTGGGCGCCGAAAGCATCTTTGTCTTCACCACTGCTTATAATGGCAGCTCTTATTACGATTGGGTAAGACTTAATGGTTGTGTTCAAAGAGACGGCACATTCAATGGCACAGCCATTCATTTTTTCGGTGGTCTACTGGAGCGCGCCTTCTGGAAGATGAACAAACCAGTGGACACGGCTATGGTTTATACACAATATCCTATAAATGAAGGGCCCCAGGAGGCCGATATCAGTTGGTTTCAAGAGAATTCTCACATTCAGCTGACTGTGCCGTTAGAATTGGTGGCAAATGTTTGTTATATTCTTCAAATCTTTAAGTTTTTATTTTATTATTCATTTAAACTTAACTTTGATTCGGAAGGGATTACTCTATGGAAGGAATAACTTATTAGTCCAGTACTACTCGACTTGGTTGGACTGCGCACCTGGAGGAACGCCAGAGCCACCTGTAACCCCTATTTTTCGGAATACAAAACCAACAAAAAGTACAGATTTAACAAAATTGACATCAGTTTGGGGTCAGTCGGACAGTATAGACAATGATGGCGGCACTGGACAGACAGAGGATATAAGTGTAACTGAGCTGAACATGAATGAGACGACCAAATTGAGGCTAACTATTCGTATGGATTATATATTCTTATAATTTGTAGCAATTGTTTGAAAATTCTTGTTATGACAGCACACGAGGACGAGTTGCACGACCCGGAGGATGAAGACAACAAGACATTCGAAACAACACTCTTATCTGTTTTAATGGTTTTGTTTGTTTTGGGAATAATAATAGTCTTAAGTATTGTAATGGTCTGGACTGGATTCTTCAGAGTCCCGGATGACATGTCCGATGAAGAGTCGGTCAATTCTGATGTTATGCATGAAAATAGTCAATGAATTATAGCCACGGATTCATTCAAGCGAACAGTAAATAATTTATTCAACAGTTCTTTGAAATTCAGAATATTTTTGATTTTCTTTAATTCGTATTTAAATATTAAATATTTATTATTATTCATCAAATGTGTTGAGATTTGTATCATAAAAATAAACAATACACTAATCTGTCTGAATAGATGAACCCCGGATAAAATGTTAAGTCTCTCCTTTGGCCACAAGTGGCTCAGAGGGACCATAGCTGACAGAGCTATTCGTTGAACAGTTTGTTTGCTTTACTCGTGCAGTGATTTAATGTCTTTATTGTCATAACAATAATAATTATATAATTGAATACATTGTTAGCCGTAAGTGAAGATTAGTTTACTTAAGATAAGCCCATCTATTGTAAGTGCTGTCCCTATAGTACTGCCTTAAAGTACTTATACTTTCATAGACTGACTCCAGAAGAATAAAGCGATTGTCTTATAGTGAGTTCAATTCAGTTCAATTTATGAACGCATGGCATCAGACTCTAAACTGAGTCGAGACATTTTATCATTTATATTGCATGTCCACATGTAAGATACCTTGTCACATTACATGTGTACTTTGTCATTTTCGCCTACGAACTAACTATTCTGATTGTATACTGCAGTGACAAACAATATCTTTAAGTAAATCATATTATCTGTTAATTAACAATAAAATACTTTAAAACAAATAATTTTTTTTGGACGCAAAGCAAAAGGATTAGTGACTTAAACAATAAGATAATAGTTTCCAACTTTCGAATGCTATTGATATATAAAGAGAGCAAATGTATAGAAATAAATGAAATATTTTGAAATACTGTATACTTTTTTTGCATTTAAGTTGTGATTACTTATAGTTTTCGCAAATTTAATAATTCTTATATAAATGTAAAAAATAGTATGTTTTAATGCGATCATTAAATACAAATAAATCAAATAAAAGTAATAATAATTGCTTTACACCAACGGAACACATATTACACATGAAATTCAATATTTTGATAAAATAAAGAAAATTATTTTTAGTGAAAACTCCAGAATATACCGAATAAACCGAATAAAATTCATTCATAATAATCAATTGACTATAGCTTTCGTGTCGAGTCATCCAATTGTATCGATAGATGAGTTTTTGATTGCAATTGATATAAAACAGTTGAGTCACTGATAAATGTTTAGATTTATAGCTCAGATGCTGTTTATAAGACAAACTAATCGCAGAGAATAAGTCTTTCGTTTGAATTGCATTTGTTTTGTATGTTTGACTCAAAACCAACATTTGTTTGTATTTTACAAATTGCCTGAAATGAACAGAATATGCATTCTTTGCATTCTCTCACCAATTCTTGTTCTGCAAACTTGCGCTCAGAGATGGAACTTAAGTAGCATTATTCCACCTGGATATGATCCGAAAAAATCACCCAATCCTAAAGGTATGGCTAATACATATTTATTTTTATTTATTGCTCAGTTTTACAAACAAATTGTTTCATACGCTTAGGCCTAACGAATGTCAATATGACTATTATTGTCAACGATTTAGTGGCTGTAACTGAAACTGATTCGGTTTGTCATCATTTTATTCTTAATTATTTATTTTTATTTTAGCTCTACTATTATTTTAATTATTTGTACAGTCAATGAAAAAAAATTCCCCCACCTTTGATCTGACAAAAATGCTGCAAATATTTGAAAGACTTTTTGCACAAAATATGTGCCAGTACTATTTTTTGAGCTTCGAATACTGTTCTACATATACTCAATGGGTTAACTGTTAAGCATTGGGAAACAGTATTCGAAGCTCAAAAAAATGATACTGGGACAGAAAGATTTTTAGCCAAATTCCATCATTTGAGGAGTACTTTCGACTAAAAAAGGTTATAAAAGAATCCCGATGTTTCGAATTGAGAAACGTTTCTATTTAGTCAATTTTATTCAGGAATAGATTTGTGATTCACTTCAGTTGACACGTTTTTATAGCGGAGAATAATTTGAATTTTTGAATCAAAGCAAACGAAACAAAATAAAATTTTCCACTAAATATTTAACTTACCAACTCAGGTTAAATCACAAATCTATTCACTATGACCTTGACTCAAATATTTGCAGTATTTTTTGGCTCATAATCCAAAGGTGGGGGCAATTCGTTTTACTGTAACTGTTCTCTATTTATTAATATTATATAAGACAACTGTGAAAATGTGAAAACTATGCAGCACCTTTTAAATTATTGACTTGTTAGTTTAGCGGGTTTCCCCTGATGCTATATTTGTAAATGTCACATAATTCAAGTGCATTGTCATTCTTTATTGGCTCAGGATATGAATCGATTAAAATTGTTTATACATACGTAAGCAACGGATAATTGCAAACACTTTGTGTGCTATTAATTGAATTGAATGACAATCAAGTTTTGAAGACATTTAACATTTATTCACTTCATTTGCATTTCATTTTTAATTTCAATATTCTTTACAATATTCTAGAATTTTATGTTCAGAATTTAACTGGCTCATTTGTATTCTTTTATACAGAATATTCTTTAATCTCTGAACTAATTCTCATAACTCTTGATTCAGAGCTTTCAATTGGACTTAACTCTGAAACTAAACTGGTTTGACAGTCGTCTTAACCTAAGCAATCAAATCACTGAACAATTGGTGAATCCGAACAATACAATAGATAACGTCATTCTGGACAGCAGTTTCATTCCTAACTTCTGGGTTCCGGATATCTACTTTCAAAACGCACTTTCCGTTGCTATAGTCAATGCCGGTCTAAATATACAATACTTAGTGATCGGTATTAACCAAAACATTACATACATTGCAAGACTGAGCGGAAAATTCATTTGCAAAATGGATTTATCTGCCTATCCTCAGGACTACCAGTACTGCTCTTTGGAAGCCGTCAGCCGTGAGTCAGACAATACATACAGAAAGTTGTTTATTAGCGTTCAAACTGTATATTGACTTTTCAGTCACACAAACCCGATCCCAATTGAGGCTGAATTTTGTTGACTTCATCGCTGGCTTTACTAATTACCCGAAATTCATAATAAGGACATTTGCTTTCAGCACATGCTTCAGACGATCCTATTCGGGTGACTTTTCCTGTCAAAGCGTAACTATGAAACTGGTCAGACGTGTCAGCTATTATGTGATCCGCATATACGGACCCACTTTTCTAGCAGTGGTCGTCTCCTTTGTTGGGGTTTGTATTCCTGTCCATATAATTGGCTCAATTATATTCAATTAAATCAGTGAATATTTGTTCTGTTTTTAATCCAGTTTTGGATCCCGATCGTAGGCTGGCCGGCCCGGGTATGTATCCAATTTGCTCATTGAAGACAACTCTTTCTAATAATTATAATTGTGTGTGTTTTCAGGTGACTATAGTTGTCGTTCCACTCCTGCAACTCATAACACAAGACATCGGTTTCAATAACGATATCAACGTTGCATATGTCGTGGCTATACACTGGTGGATGATCTGGTGCCAGGTCTTTGTCTTCTTAGCCCTGTGTGAATACGCAACAGCCATATCGTGGGCTCATTTCACTAACGACAAGAAGGCATTAAAGGGCGCTCTAGTGGTAAGCATTGCTCTATAAATGATATTGACTTCAATACCATTTCTTGGATTGTCTTCCATATTGTATTGAAGGCCCAGAACGGCATCGATATCGTCAAGATTAAGGGATATTACTTCGGAAACAAGGGCTGGTTTGCCTGCGCTGGAAGGGGTGTCGACAAAGTATTGCAGGCCTTCTTCGGTAACGTCGACTTCACTAAAGACCCACTCGTGAGGAATAAAGTCGATTACAGCGCACGGATTGTCTTTCCGTTTTTGTGGATTATATATGTTTTGATATACATATTCGCTACGATATGTCCCTGGGCAGCCAACTACGACGTTTAAGACAATGCCTGGCTATTAGTTTAGATATTATAGGCATTTATTAACTATTTATTAATCACTTCATTATATCAAACATTATATTTAGGAATATTTCAAACTTTGTTCATAACAAACATTGATTATCACAAGCACTTCAAACCATTGTTTTGTATATAAGTGTATACACTGTGTAGTTAAGTAACGAAGACATCAATCGGAATGTGATTCAGATCTAAAATCTAAAATGACTTAATGTTTACAAAATATAATATATTTATAGTTTAATTGTTTTATAAATTCTAGAAATTAAAATTGTTTTCTAATATTCATCATTGAAATATTCAAAGGTGCCGGGACTATATTTGGTCAGCAAAAGGTAGGAAAGATATTTCAAATAGAATCTGGCCAAGGATCAAACTGGAAAATAAGAGTGCTTGAAGATTCCTAAAATGATCTAGTAAACTTAACAATTTTACATGAGGAAATTGAGAATATAAGTATGCCCTGTCACATATTTGCTTGCTTTGAATCGCTTGTCTATCCAAAAGATCGCAAAAGTATTTCACGCTTAATTAAGGCCTTGATGATTTAGAAACTGAAATCAGAAATTATTGCATTTTATTGACAATTAATTTCATTTAAATATTATTTTCTTTAATGTAATTAACAATTCATTTATTCCTTAATTTTGGTTCTCATTTGGTTCTAAACTCGAGTTATTCTCCAAAGACTTTAAATATTTTTCCTCTAAAATAGAGTCCAGTTCTTCTAAATTTGAATCGTTTGGGTTTAAAGTCGAATAAAATCTGCTTAATTCTGAATCATCTTCTGAATTGCCATCGCTATAATCCTGGCTCATTTCGTTCTTCTGCATACTTCTCTCGACCGTAACATTCATTTGAATGCAACCGAATGTCTGATTAGTTTTTGAGTCAAATATAGTTGTGTTCACAGAATAATCGCCCTTAAGGTCAATAAATATAAATATTTCTCAATTACTAATGAGTTATCAATTGCTTTGTTATGATTAGACAAATACCTCAATGAGTGGATTCAAGAACTTAAGTGCATTGAAATTAGGCAAACGTTTCTCTATGTTATTCATCCACATGTGTCCGGCTCTGAACGGACACTCATCGCCACTGAGTCGGTCGGAAATGCGCAGAAAATGGTTTTTCAAAATCTCGCACAAATCCAGTGTACTTTTCAATCGAAATAGGAATATATTAATATTAATTATTTGATCTGGTTAGTTAACTTATGACAATATTAGCATACCAAGAGCCAAGGCCAAATAGACAAGGTATGCGCATCTTCTTAGGTCTTATTTTTTCAATCTTCGCCTTAACCTTAAGATTATCGGAAACAATGTCTTTGAGTACTTCCATATCAACGATCAGTTTGAATATGCCTTTTGTTTGGATTTTCATATAATTATTGTTAAGTAAAAATCTTTTCTATTAATTGTTTGCTTATATTAATTAATCAATTACCTGGATATTGGACTGGATGTGGATCTAGTGTTAAGTTATTAAACTTAAGAGTCTTATCACTATTACCGCAGTCTTTGAAACTGAATTCAATGCAATCGACATAATTGACAATTAATACGAATATAAGAATTGCAAACATTTTTAAAATATTTAATATTAAAAACTAATTTATGTTTTCGTTTGATATCATTAGTCTCTAAAATAAATTTAACGTTTTATTGAACTTTTTATTAATTAAATTTTAAAAAAATATTTTTAAACATGTGTTGACTAATAAACTAATTATTTTTTTAAAATAGCAATTAGTCTACAAATAATTTTGAAAAATATTAATAATTATTTCAAATGATCTGCACTGTATTTATGAGATCTATTTTAAATCTTTTCCGCTTCTTTTTGCCGCTAATGTCATGTTAAAGCGAGTGCACGAATAGATGGCATTTGTATTCTGGTCATTAACATTCAAGTTCACCGTATAGTCGCCCTATGATTGGATGCATTGGAAAAATTAAATTAATTTTAAACTTTTATTAATTTTTCGAATAAATAATTCAATTTTTTGTAAATTGTTTCTTATTTGTAGATTAATTTCGGATTTTGTTGAAAAATATTTTTTAATTGTTTTTGTGTGCAATTATTATAGCCATGAAAATATGAGCTGGATCGGTATAGCTCAGTGAAATAAGTACTGGTATAACTTAGGTGGCCATATTTGACTGATGATGAGTAACATAATAGGTAAGTCCCAGATTCTAGACTTCATTCTTTATTTATTAATTTCAGCCAAAGTCAGGTCAAAATGTATAATTAATTGGCTATTTGAACTGGATCAAATCTGAAGTTGTCTTATCAGGTCTATACAGAACTTATTCTAGACCTACATGTTTTGGATAAACCCAATGAAATGCCAGTGATTTTGCAATAAAAATAAATGTGAATAAATTTCAATTAGACCCTGATCTAAACTTTAATACTAGCAGGTTACAAATCATATGAATAGAACGTTTAAGAATTAATCTTTGAAATCGTTTCATAAGTTATCTTGCTTAAATATTATTATTAATATTTCAAAATTTATAATTTGTACCTTATACTCTTGGTAAAGATAGTTGAACTTTGGAATATTAGGCAAGATTATGTTGATTCCATCGTAGACATAATGGCCCACTTTCGTAGGACAGGCCGGAACAGTTGGGTTGGGTATGCGATCGTATAGTTGTTTCCAGAATTCACAATAAGTGTAATTACTATTGAATTGTAATAAATATTTTAATTAAACATATTTTATAGGAATGTAAATGAAATGCAACAGAAATTAAATTGTAGAGACCAGGAGTCGATACATGGAACTGGCTCGTTCGTTGGGTTCAATTTATTGACCAACAAGGTAACTTCTGCGCTTTGAGCAGGGATATCTTTCAATATATCAATATCAATCGATGCCTTCACTAAACCTGTAATAAAATACAATTTAATTTGATTATGAACTAACTTAAATGAGAGTGTCATTACCTGGTCCAATTATTGGATGCGGACTAATGTTAATTCGATTGATCCGAAGGTATTTTTCATTGTTTCCACAGTCAGTAAGTGTTAACTGTTTGCAAACAATTATATTGATTAACGATATTATTATAAATAAAATCATATTTTAATTATTAAATTTTGAGAGTTTTGCGAAACTATTCAATAAACTCATAGTTTATATAATTTTCGATAAATATTTCCAATATTTTGAACAATAGTTACAACACTTGTAATAAAAAGATGTT
>JAQIWA010000585.1:0-28554 GCA_034693305.1 Eueremaeus valkanovi
CATTAATTGCCAATACATTCAAACTCTACGACTATTTAAGTGTAATTATATGTATGACTGGTATGTGTGAAGCAATGCGTCTGACTTATGAACTCAGATATAATGCATTGAATAGGGAAACGCGTTTCCTAGTTTGGTAATCACTGATTATAACTTATAAGCTATACATTCAGTGCTAATCATTTCCAGTCATATATTAAATGATCAGAAAATCGAAGTAGAGTTCAATCGATAAGCGATGATTTTATTGTTAACAAGACTGATACAGTATTATGTTGACTCCGCTTTGTGCAATGATATTGAATGATATTACGTGCACCTCTAGAGTTTAAGAGGTCTGTGCGAATGGCCACAAAAAAGTATACTAGTATACAATACAGATTTACGACTTTTTCTTACATAGCTTTTTCTCTTGTTATTTATCCCGTTAATGTAGAACCTCTCCAGCCTTCCCCTACTCTTCTCTCCAACCATTCTCTCCAGCCTTCTCTCCAGACTTTCCCTAGCTTTTATATACCTTGCCCTCATCTTCGTATCTGTCCCGTCGTTAATAAATAACTTGTTTCACAAGCCCTCTCATCCTACTCGTGGAGAAGGGGTTGGGGGTTTGTCCGTCAAAACTATATACTCCACTTTTATTAATAATTGAAATAATTGCTTCTCAATAAAAGTCAATTCTAATGAACTTTAAGATTGGGATTACACAATGATTGGGTCTCGATGTGAATTATGTGTACTGGGAGTGAGAGTGAATCATATTTTATATTTGACTGCATATCAGTTTTGAAACATACGTGATATGAGCTTACGTCGCGCGCGGCTTAGCCTCTGAGGCTTCGAGTGTACACAAAAACAGATTTGCAGAGATGACTATTTTAGTCACATTTCAGTAAAATTTTGTCTGATATAGTAATCTTTGTAAGCAGTGTTTCTATTGTACAATTAGGCGAAATTAAATCCCCCACCCCTTTGAATTCGGCGCCAAAAATACTGTAAATATTCGAGTCAAGGTATAAATGTTATAGTCAATTTTGAACATGAATAGTTTTGGGATTTACTTCAGTTGATAAGTTGACTCTCCAGTGAAATTTTTTTATTTTGCTTTCAATTGCTTTGCTTCAGAAATTCAACTTATTTTCAACTAAATATTCAACTTATAAACTGAAATGAACCCCAAAACTATTCATGGTTAAAATTGACTATGACATTTTTACCTTGACTAGAATATTTGCAGATTTTTAGCGCCAAATTCAAAGGGGTGGGGGATTTAATTTCGCTTAACTGTACACTCACAGTCTCGGACTGATATGCAGTTTTAACCCAAATCAATGTCACTTATGGTTTGAAATCAAAACTGATATGAAATTATCGAAAATAAGATACAGTACTATTAATAGTAGTGATCCTTAAACTACTTTTTGGCCCCTTCTATAGACAGATCGTTTTATTTATACGGAAATAAATGATATAATATGACTGAGATTGACACTACAGTACTGCCAATATAATTCGTGAATACAATTACGAATAACGTTATATTTATGTTATGTTACTATACATAACATATTATAGCTGTCAATCACTTTCTTCTACTTTTTGTTCATTTCTTATTGAACTTAACTTTCGTTTTGTATCACTGAATGTTTGAACTTATTTTGTGAGCTTAAAGATTGAAGACTAAGTGAACAAATAATCTTCTATTCATTCATTACTAATGTTTAGTAATGCAATGTCAAAATGATCATGTTCATAGTTTGAAAATAGTTTGTGTTGAAAAAAAGCACTGTTTGAACTTGGGACTTTCCATTTGAAACCACATAATTGAACTGTGCAAAGTTAACCTGCTTACTATTGAGTTGATGTGTTAACTCCCCCTTCGTTTGTGATGATGACACCAGACTCATATGGACGGGAAGGCGGAACGGCTTTGCAGACAGACTCTGCTTACAAGAAAGCGCATGACTTTGTTATTGTTTGCATCGATAGAGTGTAAGATATAATACTGTAGTTTGTGATACCTGTGCTCTTCGGCTGTTCTCTCTTCAGACCATTCAATAGTAATCGATTGATCGACAACTGTCTGAAGAATCCCTGCATTCAAGCAATGGTTGTCTGACATGTCTTACAAGAAGTCGACCCAAAGAGCGGTCAAATGTCTGCGAAACAGTCAGTTCGGTCTGAGTTGTGGCCACTTCTGTCTGGCCTTCAAACTGGCGGCCAATGCAGACATGGATTCATACAAACAATTGACCCACAAATGGAAATCCACTTTTCTGTACGCTTTCGACCGATATGTCCATCAATTGCAGACCAATGGAGACAATGAGACAATTGTTAAGGCATTCAATGAAGCGATCGATGCCTTCCCTGAGTGTGAAGACATTTATTACAACAAAGGAATTCATTTCTTTAGGTATTTATTCATCCATTCATTCATTTATTAATTTATTTATCAATTATTTGATTCGTATTTATATTTAATAATCATTTAATACTCAATGCATTCAATGATTGCATGTATTGTATAGAACCGGCTGTTTGTCAGAAGCGGTCAATTGTTTCGCCCGATCGCTGGCACTGAACCCAAACTATCATTTGTCTCACTTATGTCTGGAGAACATCAAGTCTTCGGCCATCGCTCGATGGCATTACATAATGATTAACGACATTAAGCGCAACACTGCCTTCAAGAACGCCATCTCCAGAGCTGTTCGCAACGGTTTCGATACTGTATTGGACATCGGCTCCGGTTCTGGTCTCTTGAGGTCATTATCTTATATTCTAGTCTTCACTTGTCTTCAAATGTTTGAATCAATATCTGTTTGATTGGTCTCACAGTTTATATTCTGTCCAATCGGGTGCTCACAGAGTGTATGCGTGCGAAGTGTCACAAATGTTATGCCATTTGTGTAGAGATGTCTTTGAGACCAACGGCGTCACAGATCAAGTGATTCTCTTCAACCGAATGTCCACTGATTTACGTATTCCTCAAACTATGGAAAAACCGTTAGTTTTTCGAAGCAATAAATTATTTGTAAATAATTTGAATAATTTTTGATTAATTTTAGAGCCAGTCTTGTGGTCACAGAAGTGTTTGATTCGGCTCTGTTTGGCGAACACGTGTTGACTACAATTCATTCGGCGCTTAAGAACTTATTGGACCCGAACCACGGAATGGTTATTCCAAACGGTGCCACAGTTTATGGCATTCTTATTGAAAGCAATGAATTGAATCATATGTTTAGAGTTAATCGCAAAGAGTTTGGAAATACTCTTATTTCAGACAATCTTATCATTTGTGTTGATTTGGATGAAAGCAAATACACGACAACTGATTTGTCCAAAGTTTACGACAAAAAGTATTTGAGTCAACGCTTCAGAATAGTTGACATCGATTTCAATAGTATCGCACAAATAGAAAGACTAATAGAAAAGGATTTTGTTTTCAATGTTGACGTTCAGTGTCTGACAAATGGAAGACTCGATGCGATCGGCGTTTGGTTTGATTTGAAGCTAATCGATGGCATCGATGGCATCCATATATCAACTGAACCGCCAACAGAACTGATAGGTTGGGAACAGTCTATATACCCATTGACTACCAGACCGAATAGTGTCGAACACAAAACCCAAGTTGGGCTCAGTTTTACTCTAAATGAAGATTATTTACGACTAATTGATGTCAAAGTTGACAATAAAACTGATAATCAAAACGATTATAGAATTCTGAAATTCAATTCAGAACTCATTAATTACTTGAATGCAAACAATTTTCATGACTTATACATCAAAGCCATAGAAAATGTGATTAAAAGCAAAAGTATAACAAAACTAATAGACATTAATTACTTTCCGATTTCGAGTTTGCACTTCATTGACAATCAATCGTTAACTCAATTATTATTAGTCAATGACGACAACCAAATGACAGATAATATTAAAGAATTTATAAAAGTTTGTAAATTAGATACAAATAAAATAGATTTATTAGATTTCGATGCTTTGGTCGCATCAGACAAACCAATAGAAAACGCTTTAGTTTTGACGGATTTAATAGAGTCTTCGGGTTTAATGAGAAGTAATGTTTTGGAAAAAATAGCTTATCTTAAGGTATATTCGTTGAAAGCACCGGTTCTTATGCCCTTCAAAGTTGTAGTCAAAGGTCTACTCATCCAAAGTGAGGACATTATAATGAGGTCCAGACTCATCAGCGACGATAAGGTTCACGGATTCAAAATCAAAAGTCTTATAAATATTTTTGAGACAGAAATCCTTCAGAACATTGATCTGAAGAAAATAGAATTCATAAGACTTAGTCATTCTTTCGATTTATTAGAAATCAATTTCAATCAATTGGTTAGAGATAGCGACGAAACCAATATCGAGCCCAACAGTGACTGTGCAGTGAATGTATCGAAAAGCGGTCGATTGGATGCTCTGCTCTATTACTATGAATTGCATTTGACTGAACATATTGTCATCGATTCCTACGATTTGGGCCATAACTGGCATTCGGCCGCTTATGTACCCAAACAACCGATTAGTGTAAACATTGAGAACACAATTCATATCTCCTGTGTCTTCACTAATGGTTTCTTACGATTCAAAGAATTGCAATTAAATGACTGAAACATTAATCTGTATTTCAAAGTCTACTCTATATATCAATTCTGTATTCATAATAAAGAGTATTTCTAGGGATGGCCAAGCTCTGCAAAGCTAGGGGGTATAGGGGGAAGTAAAATGGCGGATTTTTCCCGAAATTGCTGGTGGGGTACCCAAACATCAGATTTGACCCCCAAGTTTTCACCAACCTAGGGGAGGGGCTCAAAAAACTTAGCGGGAAAAGGTCACTTTAAAACCAAATTTCAGAACCTAGGAGGTATTTTGACTATACCCCCATTGGCCATCCCTAGAGTATTTCATATTTGAAATTCTCTCAACTCTTTGTATATCCTATGCATTCATTCATTCATTCTTATAGAACATAAAATTCTGTATTAAATGAATTCGATTTTGTATTTGAAATAAACGAGCAGGTCTAATTTTGTATCTTTATCTCTGTTTCTTTGAATTATTATTTATTTTGATTTTGTCACCCGATATACAACAAGTGTTCGAACAATTCGAGCAGGCTTCTTTCTTCAATTGTTCCGAATTTCAATCATCAGAACTATAAGAACTCCTTTGCCGGGTAAGTGCCTGAATGTATACGGCCTGTCATAAGTAGGAGATATAGTAGGGATGCCATAGGGGGGTATAGACCAAATACCCCCTGAGTTTGAGATTTGGCAAAATACCCCCCCCCCCTGTGTGTTGAGGCTCTGTTCCCCCTCGACTTTTTGCTCGCGACTTATACCCAAAAAGGCGCCTTCGGCGCCTTAAGTGAATTAATGCTAAATTGTGGTATTTTGAAAAACAAGATGGCAGCCACAATGACCGAAAAATGGCGTTTAATGTCGAAAATACTAGCCTGAGTTTTGGCCAAAAATCCGTCATTTTACCCCCTATACCCCCTGACTCGGCCGACCTTGGGCATTCCTAATCTTGTGAGACGACTTGGTACAGATTTCTCTGCAGAGGACTAGTAGCGGGTTCATATGATGGCAGTGCCGATCCCTGCTTACTGGCGCCCCGTATAGTGTCCGTACTGTCGCGGTTTATTCTATTTTCTTTTCATTCGATTGCTAACAATGTTGGCTTTTATTCTCGAAAACAAATTTATAAACTAATTTCGTTTCGAAAACTATTCCAAAAAATATCTTATGATTTGCAGTAACAAAAACCACAGTTTATTGAAATATATGAATTTCCCATAGACGGAGTGGGCAAGAGACGGATTTTTACTACAACAGAAAATGCCGCGAAAGTGTCAGCCCTAATGATAACTAGCGTTCGAGGTTCCCATTCACAAGGTATATCTTCCAGGAAAACAAGAAAGTTCCATATCTTCCGGGAATTCCCAAGAAACTGGGAAAATATCTGAACATAAAATGCTGATAACATGTTCAAGAAAATTCATTTTTACTATATTTTTGTCTTCTTTTACTGAATAATCATTAAATATTATCAAATTTTTAAATTTATATTGAATTCAGAATATTTTTCAAACGTTTTTTTTAAGTTTTCAATCAACATTTTTCTTTCTAAGAGGGGTCACACCTTTCTCACCAGATTTAGGACATTTACTTTTGACATTTGGCCTCTTTTAATATAAGACAAATTTTTTGGGAATATATATAACTTTCCTTGTTTCCTTTCATTATATCTTCTCAAAACCTGGGAATTCCGGGGGAGTTTATTGGGAGTTTCCCTGGGAGGGAAAATAACTCGAACGCTAATGATAACATGTTCTGATAACTATCGGAAATACTAATTTGTTTTTTAAGGCTTATTTAAACTAAGAAACAAACCATTTGTTAAGCCATATGAGATATTTTTTCTGAAAAGTAATTACCAGGGGTATATGAAATTGTATGAAATATGTACAAAATTCCTGCTAAAGGTGTCTTATGGAAGTCATCAAGTTACGTATTTTGATAGCTTATTGTATCGATAGATATTCAAAAATGATTGAGTTTGTAGTTTGAACCATATTTCTACCCCCCGTGTGGTTTACGAGTTATTCAATTTCCAAACGAGTACTGCTTTGGCCAAAAAGTAATTAAACTGAAACTGATCACCTGAGCCAAATATCTTATATTTCTTAAGGGGGTGAATTCTTGATTTAACCCACTGCAAGAAATACTTCGTTTCCAAAAAATTGAGGGCTCGACTAATAGAGTGAAGCATCGATTTTATTCTTCGTCTGTACATTCAGTAATTATGATATCACCAGAAAATATCTTTACTTCACGACCGAACCCAACGAAACTTTACTTTTTGAATATTTATTCCACCGAATAAATTTCAGAATTTTAGGATTGGGGCGGGGGTCAAATGATTTTTTTAAGTTCTGACTTTTTGGCCTTTGCAGTGAACTCGTTTGGAGATTGAATAACTCCTAAACCACACGGGGTAAAAATATGGTTCAAACTGCAAACTCAATTATTTTCGAATATCTTTCGATGCAACAGGGCCTATTGAATAGAATAGGCTATAAAATAAAAATACGTTACTTGGTGACTTCCATGAGACCACTTTGACTTGGTAAATTTTTGGCTATATTGATATTTCCAGTATATAATTGTTTGATAAGTAGCACCGTCATCTTTGGTCCAAGGACAAGGACAAGGACCAGGAACAATTAGTCATTGTTAGTGAAAGCATAATTGTGGCACTAATGACCTCCCATTCCACACATTTAGTACTACTGTCTCAGCTCTCGGAAGTGATCGCCCGAACGCGTGAGTACTTCACGCGCATAACGGGAGTGGAGAAGATGGCGGCCGGGAATATATCACCCGAACAGTTCCGAAGACAACTGGACAGTCGGTTTCGAATCAATACAAACAACGAAGAGTTGAATCGTTGGCTCAAGCAAATGGATTACGACCAGAGAGGTCTGATGAACCTGTTCTCCTGGAACGGACTCATCGATATGCAGCACCTGATCAATGATCTGTTCAAGGTTCCCAATCTGAGCACCGGTCGCATCGAACCTATAATGAGTGCATTGACTCGAGAAGAGGAGGAAATGTTCAGAAATATGATGCGAAGAGTGCATACGATCGCTCGGGCGGCCAGTGATCGGGACGTACGGGTGCTGATCGATGCGGAACAGTCATACTTTCAGCCGGCGATCAACAGAATTACTATGGAATTGATGCGCAAATACAACAAACGGAAAGCTATTATATTCAATACCTACCAGTGCTATCTGAAGGTATGTATGCAAAGGGCGAGCAATGGCTCCGAACCTGAAATCCTAATCATTATAACCGACACTCCGTTTGCTTCGACTGCACTGTCAGAACGCACACGATTGCTGTCATCTGGACCTGGAGTTGGCTAACCGACAAAATTTTTACTTCGGCGCCAAACTGGTCAGAGGGGCTTATATGGAACAGGAGAGAGAAAGGGCTCGACTGGTGGGCTATGAGGACCCAATCAACTCGAGCTACGAATTAACTACTCATATGTTTCACAAGAATTTGGAATATTTTATGCGAAAAATCATTGAAAGCGGAATCGAAAACAAAAAGATTGCAATAATGGTTGCGACCCATAACCAGCAGACAGTCCTCTTCACTGTCAACAAGTGAGTCCATTTGGCCATTTGTCCATTAGTCCATTAGCTCTTTGGTCTGGATCTGACATTTGGTCAGATTTGAGTTGCCATCAGTCGACACATCTCTAATCGTGTGTCTGTCCGTCGAGTTTTCAGATATAATTTTTGACGTAATTTGTGTGAGATTTCCAGAATTGTCACTACTCTATGAATACTTAATGTATGCAATCAAAAATGTCCCAGCTCAACAACTAAACTAGTCCAGGTGTAATTCGTTATTAAAATTTCAAACTGATCATCAAAATTCATTTCATATTGATCCAGAGCATTTGTATTTTTTTAGAGCTTTCTCATAAAAAAAACTCACAAATTAAATATATTTGAGAAATATAATTAAGTTGGACAAGTTCAGGATATCAGGATCATACTCTAAGAAAGGTCAATATAATTCAATTTGATTTTTAATAATCCTTAATATCACTGAATAAATGAATTTTTTTTAATAATTATTGAGTTTCAGGCTATTTATGCATTGAATAACGTCTACAAAAAAATATTATAAATCAATGACTATCTGTGAAGAATTAATATAAACTAATCCACGTTATTTTCATAACAACCTATCTTTGTTTAGCAAAATTTCAGATTTCTTAAATAGCCTTTTTCAATATGCTTTGACCTGTATACTCTATGTTTATGATTTAAAAATTAAATAGCTCGAAAAGTATTCGAAGTAAAATATTTCATCAGTATTGTTTTCTTGATCCTCATTGGAATTCAGTATAACATGTTCTGATAACTATCGGAAATACCTGGCTACAATATGTAAAATTTTACTTCCGCTTTGATAAAAAAGAGGAGCATATAGGTTTGGCCGGAGGACTCCCCCCCACCCACCCAAAGGAAGGCCTCTAAACATTAAATCGAGATTTTATTCTAAAACATATACACATATACTGTACTCAAAATATATTATATTCTGTTATAAAAGTTGAATTAATCAATGAAATAGCATTCGGAAGCAGTTCTTTCAATACATATTTCAGAGTTATCCAGGTAGATAATTCCTATTTGAAGGGGGTCGGTGGGCATTTTTATAAATGGCAACTATCTCATTGCTTAAATGAGACAGACCTGGGCTCAATCATCTCCTGTACCGTAGTTTTGTTTGCAAGATCAATTTAAAAGCCTCTTCTCATAAATAGCTCGGCATTTGGGCGGTTAGTATTGCATTGCCTTTCGGTATTCGCGAATACAATTATAAGTATAAAACGTTTGAATTAATTTCAGAATGAAATCACTCGGAATCAGACGACAGCATAAAGTGATTTGTTTCGGACAACTGTACGGAATGTGCGATCAAATCAGCTTTTCTTTGGGTATGTTTTGTATGTTTTGTATGATTTGTATGTTTTGTTTGATTTGGTGTTCAACACAATTGTGACAATACTTTCATTGCTTATCGTTAGGACAATCCGGTTATTCTGTTTATAAGTACGTTCCTTACGGTCCGGTAGAAGAAGTGATTCCATATTTATCTCGTCGTGCGATCGAAAACCACGGAATCATTAAAAATACTGAAAAGGAAAGACTTCTTCTGAGAAAAGAACTGATTCGACGCCTCAAGAGTGGACACGTATTTCATAAACCGATCGGAAATTATACTCCGATTTGAGTCAATCCTATTCTAAGTCTAAACATATTTTGTATAAATTTTTATTTAATTTTTATCAATGTTTTAGAATTAATAAGATTTTTATTGATTGAGAATTACTTAATAAATAATATATTTAACCGTTTATTGTGTGCTTATGTGTCGTTCCTCTACAGCTATGACGAGCATAAGTGTAAGTACAGTATATGCTTAACAGTGCTTAATCTGCTATACTGTATAGCAGAGCGATGTGCACAGCATTGCTCTATAATACAGTAGTGGCCACCTCTTAACTACTGGGTCTAAAATGTATTGCAATGTATTGACAATAATAAACACATAAACAAAACAAACTACGAATTGATTGACTAAAAGTTGTATATAATTCATAGACTTCTCCAGCCCTTCCCTAGCCTTCTCTTCAGCCAACAGTCCTACAGAGACGATCCAGGCAAAACTCTTCTTTTGACTCTAGATGTAAATGTTTGTCTCGATATGTCTATCTTAATCCTAGCCATAGGTGGACTGCCTTCAAAATATCAATTTATAAAGGACAAATATTGAAAATGTTTGAAATTCTGTAAAATAGCATTGTTTTTAATTCTTACGAATATTATTACCGTATTACCACGCAAACACCGGCATGCCGGTATAACTGAAATGAGTTAATTTCTAAAAATACGTTTTCAACTCCGGTATAAACTGAATAATGATATTTCAATTTTAAAATTTATTTGCTATTCAATGAATATAAAATGAAATTAAATGAAGAATTTTATATGTATTGAATATGTTGATACGTACAGTATATTCAACAGAGCTCATATTTAAAAACATGAGCAAACAAACTGAACACTCAAACATTTATTTGCACAATGACATTCATATATTAAAATAAAGGAAACTTGATTAGAACCAGTTTCGTTATCAGCAAGCATCTTCAAAGTGTGAACCGTGGTTCACTAGGGATGCCCAAGGTCGGCCGAGTCAGGGGGTATAGGGAGGGGTAAAATGGCAAATTTTTGGCCAAAACTCAGAGGGTATTAGAGGGGGGTATTTTGAAAGCAAGATGGCCGCCAAAATAACAGAATGCGTTTAAAGTCGAAAATGGCCGATTTTGACCGAGTTTCGACCATTTTTGGCTTAATTTAGCTGAATTTAGCACAATTTAGCATTAATTCACTCAAATTAAGCTTAATTTAGTTGAATTTAAGCTAAATTTAGCCTAAATTCGGAAAAATCGGCCATTTTTACCAAAACAATTCCTACTATTCAATGCATTATAGCTGATATTATATTCATTTTCACAAATATTTTATTTGTAGCACAACTTACGAGTTAATTTTAAGCAAACTTTTCATTTGCTCTACTTCATTTTACAGATGCTAGCATTTCGATTATCATTTACAGATAATCATCATTAGTGTAAGATTGAATTTTGCTCTAACAATGAAAGTTAGAAAATTTTTTAACTAGCTAGATTTTCTAACTTTCATTGTTAGAGCAAAATTCAATCTTACACTGATGATGATTATCTGTAAATGATAATCGAAATGCTAGCAACTGTAAAATGAAGTAGAGCAAATGAAAAGTTTGCTTCAAAATTAAGTTGTGCTACAAATAAAATATTTGTGAAAATGAATATAAATATTAATCCACACAACTTTCTGAACTCAAATCTTAAAAAACTCATTCACTTTTGCTTATATTTCATGTAATTCTATAGGAATTTGAATGAAAAAAAATAATTTCTTTTATTCACAATAGAAGTAATGCTTAATTAGAATTACATGTATTGATAGTCTGATATATGACCCGCACACAAAAGTAATTGATCTGAATTGGAATGAGCTTGATGGAAAAACAGTTGAATAGCAGAGTTTTAATTACTGATGTTCTTATTGAATACTTCCCAGAATTGATTTAGAGTGACCCGGAATCAAATGACACAATGCAGGGGCAGATAATTGAATTCGACTGAATATTATGTAAAGTTTGAATAATTAGTTTGAGTTAACTGTAAGTTTCGAATGACTTGAGAATAAATAATGGCAATCAAAATGAATGTTATTCTCAAATATTTATTTGTGTTTTTGAACTTATTTTTGTTAATAATCGCAATGAATATCATTAAAGACTCAGATAATGATAATTTCTGCGGCACTGATACGGGTATTAAAAAAAATTATATTTGATTTCTATTCGAATCATTTGAATTCTTATCCTAATATTTATACGACAGCTCAGTTTTATGGCTCATCCGTAATAAAAAACAGATTTATTCCACGAAATGCCCGAAATTTGATGACTAAACTCACGATAAGATTAGATGTATTTTACGATAAACTTCTGTTTGAGTTACACAACAATAAGACCGAATCGATAAAGCAATTTATCGATCAAGTGGTCAGTAGTGTGGCCTTGACTTTCACTCATCCAAATATACGAAAAGTGGCGCGAATATATTTTTACCTGGATAATATCACTTTCTTAGACGATGCGCTCTATGTCTACGATGCAGACGAATATTTGCAAAAATTCTGTAATTACGCGAACAAGAGATACACTAATAATGAATTCAAGCCTATATACGTACTCTTCACAGGGTTTGCGAAATTTCAATATTTTAATGAATTTAAACCTAATGTTAACAGTCTTTCTAAATAAAAATCGTACAATCAATAGAATTTTGTGTCCAGGCTAACTCCAGTATTTGGCACAAGTTATTTTCACATTCCAATTGAAAATCATTGTTAATTAACCTGGATTACTTTAAATATTGTTAGTTTAGCTGACAATATGCATAGAACGTACGATTTTTATTTAGTAAAACATTTTTGGTAGCAAAACCCTCCTGGGTAGAATCCAAGTGCCTTGAAAGAATCCGATTACTTTTCGAACTCTTTCATTAGTTAATGAATATTGTGGTTCAAATCCGTGAACTTTTGAGACATAGTTTCAAAATATCCTATGTTTTCGCCGGGTCTGCACATCCATAACAATAAAAAATTTTATCAAAACTTATTCAATCTTGCACAATATTTACCTTGCACTAGAAAAGTGATCTTACCAGATTTATTTTGCACCTCTCCATAAATTTTTGATTTTTTTTATCTTTAGTTATTAATTATAATAATTATAAATCTATTAAATATCTGAATTGAAAACATAAAAAATTTCATTCGTCTTAGATTTGACATCTATTCCAATAAAAGTGCCGGGGACAAAATTGATAAATCAACCCAAGGTATTTATATTTGTGCATAATATCCATACATATTATTCAACTACTGATACATTTAAAATATAATTTTTCAGGATTAGCTCCCCGGGCGAGTATATGCGGGAATTATTCTTGTAGCGTAGTAGAGGGCAGAACTTACAAGGCTGCTTTTGTGCTGGCGCACGAAATCGGACACATGTATGCAATGCACTCACATTTAATTATCGAATAAATATTTTATTAAAAATTGAATTAAAATCAATAGATTTGTTACAAAATTTTAATTAAAAAGTGTCTTATATTTGAATGCCTGCACAGATTGGGAATGGACCATGATTATACTGATGAGCTCTCTATAATGCACTCCACCACTGGGAGGGCTAAAACAAGATGGTCTAGCAAAAGCGTGAATGAATTGAAGCATCACTTGACTTCACTGAACAATCCAAGGTATTATCAGATAATTTACCCGAAAATACAAATACACGAAAACTGTAAACACGAGACTAAAATACCCATGTTAAAATGATGATACTAGTGAATACCTGTATCAAATGAATTTTATTCCTAAATAAATCTCATTAATATAAAGCTACTTTTATGCTGGTTAACTTAAAATGATTAATAGTTCTCTAATTGACCGCAACTAAACTAAGAGTTCATTTATTCGCTTTCTTATATTTATTATTAATTATAAAATTATTTTCTCTTTCAGAGACTGTTTTGTCAATCTCTCGACAAATGTGTGGCCCAACGGTTCAGTGGATATAAACCAACAGTGCAGACAATCATTTGGTCCTGATTTTTCAGTTTACCATGATGCCAATCCTATTTATAATGCAAGTATTCTATTCAATCTTATTATAAACTTGCAACTTTATTGAAATTATAAGAAATCTGAGGCTTTATAAACCGATATTATATTATAATTAACTTTTTTTATTAAATATAATTTCAGTCGATTTGCAAAATGTTTTATTGCACGGATAGTAAGCGAATGCTGCGAATCAGAGGACACACAGCGTTGGAGTACACAGAATGCGATGCAAAGCGCAAACTGTACTGCTTTGTCGGTCGGTGTCAAAAGAAAAGGCCTTAAATTTTTATTATATAATATTTATAGCAATACAACTGTTGACAGCGAACACTCTGTGACCCAGAATATAAATAATGCTCTAAAATAGAACCTGATTACTTAATGTGTTTGTTTTATTAAATTCTTAATTGAATATGAATCTGGAAATGAGACAGGCAAAGTTTTTGCATTTTATAACTTATACAGTATAATTACTGCACCAGTAGTGCTAATTTAATTGAGTAATACTGGTGCTGTTCCGGTGCTTTTTGAACTTATCTAATAAATAATACCTTTACATAATATCCTATTCTGTGCGACACCAGTATTATGAGGAAGTGCTCACAAGTAGTGCGCAAAAAAATTGCAAAACATTTTTGCCTTCATATGAATGACAACACTTTTGTAACGCCTTTTCTATTAAATAATTAATTGTAATTCAATTCTTGATAAAATGTTTATTTTTTTTGTTTTTTCAAAAATAAATTTATTTTATTTGTATTTAATTTATATTTAAGTTTAAATTATAATTAATTTTATTGCTATTAAAATATGTCAAAAACGTATAGCAAAGACAGTTTTGATCGTTTCGGCGATGATTTATGTGAAGTATTGTTGAGTTTTCTTCCGATTGAAGACAAGTGTGGTCTCAGATGTTCGTCCAAACAGTTCCAGAGATCGATATTCAAGAAACACAACTATTTATTAATCAAAAATATCTTTGATGTCAACTATTTAGAGCTAATATTGAAAAATGGTTTCAATATTAACACTATTGAAATGTACTGGGGTGACGCGGAATGCTACATTGACACTCCACCTCCCAGTCCCATTGATGACAAACAGGAAAAGTTATTTGAATTGATTATAAATAATTTGCTTTATTTGAATGCAATTAATATTGATTTCAATGGTTTGAGTGATAATACTATTGACAAGTTTTTTGAAAAATTTGCTCCAAATCTAAAGTCTTTCGCAATAATTAATAAAAAACATGATTCGGATCAGAAAAATATTATTGTTATTCTAAAGTATATGAAAATGTGCTTTAATTTAAAGCATTTAAATGTAAGTTCTGTTGGTTTCAGTCAAGTTATTAATGAAGAAAACATTCAATTATTGAATAAATTGGAAAAAATTCAATTCACTTATAATAATGAAGACTTGAATTGTTTTAAACTATTTGTTAGTAAATATAAAAATAGTTTGAAATCTATTGACGTAAGGGTCAGCTATAATGTCGAACAAAAAGCTTTCGATTCTCTAATGAATGAATTGAAAGAATTTAATGAATTATTTGAATTGAAAACTGATTTCTATTATAACAGTGTTATTAATGAGTCATTGATTTGCAAACAATTGGAAGAAATTGGAAACAAAACAACAAAATTGAAGAGTTTTTCGTTGAATTATATGCTCAATACAGACGACAATTCCTTATCAAAAGTTATTCAAATGATTAATAAGTCATTCAAACAAATAAAACGATTGTATTTGAAAATCGGAACAAAAGAAAAGTTTGATTATCTCATTGATTGCAAACAATTAACTCATTTAACAGTGAATTTAGAATTCTCCCGGATCAGTGATAAGGACTGTGCGATTAACGATTCATTTTTTATATCAATTGATAAGAAATTACCAAAACTACAGTATTTGGCTATAAGTGATGCGAATATAACTAACAATGCATTGAATTCATTGTCAAGACTACAAAAACTACAAACAATTGAATTTTTCGATGTTTTTGAAGAATTAAATGATTCGACTGTTAATGCATTCATAAATAAGTCGAAGAAAATTAGAAAATGTTTGATCACTACGACTGCAGAAGTGTTTTATAGATTATATGAATAACAGAAATACAGTTCCGATCAGTACTTACAATCAGCTCATAGTTTGCTATACTTTTAATCAAAACTTCACTACAAGTCAGGTCACTTCACTATAGGTGGATAATAAAGCAAAAGCTTAATTTTGGGAAATATAGTCTGGGTCGTAAAATGCTTGTTAATAAATCAATTATCAAACATGTCATTCCTCGTCCATGTGCTTAAGAATTCGTGTACAGAGTATAATAAATGTTAAGAAAAAGTGAAATAAATTGTTGTAAATACTGTTAATTAAGGCATAAATTCTTATCTTAATCTTAAACGCAATAAAAAACATAATTATTATAAAAAGTGTTATGAATTTCAAACCATATGATAATAAAAATCAAAACATTAGCACATTTAAGGCTATCGTCTGATTGGCTGAAAATATAGCAATGACTTCATTATACTATAATTGTGCTGTCATTAGTAGAGACAGTCAGTAGTGATTTGAATGCTATCTTTGAGCTCATATGATGTGCACAACTATAGGCCTGACATACCATTCATACAAAGTGTGCGCAAAGTCACGTGTGATTCGTCTGAATATAACGTAAACAAAACATTCACCAAATTATAGACAAAATTGGGATTAAATTCAATAATAGTTAAGTAAATAGTGTTTTAATAATAATAACAATCAATCGATTATTGTCTGAAAACAATGCCTAAAGTGGTGTCGCGTAGTATCGCCTGCAGTGATGTGAAAGACTCGGAGGAATACGGTTTGGATAAGGCTTTGAACGTCTATTACTGCTTATGCGGACAAATGTCACTCATATTGGACTCCAGTGTCGATAAGTTGCCGCTCAGAGCACGCGATGAGTCGCGAGTCATCGATGGCTCCAAACGGGTCTTCAAACTGAATGTGGACTCAGAAGACACGGAAGAAGTGGTGTATATCCGACGGCCCGAAGGCATTGAGCGCCAGTACCGCCGGAAGTGCCGCAAATGCGGTCTAAGACTCGTATATCAAAGCGAACGCAAATCTAATATCTATTTCATAATAAAGGGTTCGTTAGTATCGAAGGCCAGACATGTAATGACCGCACCGGCCGTCGACTCCAGCGAACAGAAGAGGAAAGTAATGATAACTAAGAGAACCAAAGATATGGGAAAATTCAGTTCAGTTACCGTCTCGACTGTGGACGAGGAGGAAGAGGAGATCGAGGCCCGGGAGGTGGCCGACAGTTATGCAGAGAACGCCCGGATTATTGAAAAACAATTGGAACGGAAGGGAAGGATTGGGAAGCGATTGAAGAGTGAGTCCAACGAAGAGATTGTCTCAAAAGTGAAACCAAAGGGAACTCTAATCGATAAGAGTATCGAATGATTCGCACAAACAGTGTATAAACAAAACTATTATTTTATTTCTTTACAAATAAATTCAATTTTTCTTTTCATTTATTTATTATTTTTTGTTTTTTTATTGCAATTTATATTCATTTCGTTTAGACTTTTGATTAATAATAATCATATTTACTGTTGAGTTTAGAGTTGCGGAAAAGGAGTACTTTTCCTATGTTTTGCTATTAATGACAGAAAAGATAATTATTGTTGAAATCAACGCATTTTGAGTCAACTCTAGAAAATCGATAAATTTTGAGGCCATCAGTGATGAGCACCGATTAGTATTACCACAACTGGTCCTAAAAATGTTGAGTCTTTTTAAATCAACTCATCTATCGGTGTCTTTGCATAAGGAGTGCCCAAAAACTCAGTCAATTCCTGTCCATTGAACTCATCTTTTATGCCATTAATTAATTCGTATTTTATTCCAACACTTATTATAATAATTATATTCAATAATAGATTTAAAGGCAATACTAAACAATAATTTTGATAAACATTTCTATAAATAATGAGAATATAATTTCAAAAACATTTCATTCAAGCCTTACATTAACAGCGAATTTATTTATAGACAGAATTTAAGTCCAAAACTATTCTCTTTCTAAATATTCGCTCCAAAGATATTCGCATTCATTGATCTTCAATCCAATGCCAAAATTAGTTATATTTTTCTGTTCACTACTTATCTCATAATAGGGTCTAATTATGGACTCATTAATCGTATAGTAATTATTCCATTCGGCGCCCAATTGTTTGGAAGGCCGACCAGTCTTTGCAAATGTACTGAAGATATCTATAACTTGCAGAGAAATCTCTCGCTCTCTGTCCACATACCTGTCCGGATCGGCGAATGGAACGCCAAATACAGGGAAAATATCACTGAAATGACAGCAACCCATCCATGGGCTGCAAAAGGGGTTTCCTTCGCCTAATTTGCTGTTATAGTAGTATTGAAAGACATTTGTATTTCTGTCATATCTGAAGACATTCTCAGCGAATAAAATGGTGGGACAGCCCAATATATAGTCACCGATGGCTATACCAACGGTGCGTCTCAGTATTTCTGCACTGTTATGATCGGATAGTCCTGAGAAATATAGTTTCGCCACTTCTTCGTCATTAATATTCGGAATCATTTTAGAAGTCAATGCTTTCAAGTCCTTTCGCGCCTCCATATAAGTGATATCTGTCGGAGCCAATCGGTCATACCTGACCCTGTCCAGTACCAAAGAGAGCAAATGTGACCCTTCATCTTCAACTGTTCCAATCAGAAGATTGAATCTATTCTTAAAATCACCCCTTTTTAGCATTTTTAGCGGACTATCAGTTATTAATTGGCCGTCAATTATAACATGAGTTTCACACGAATGCCAATCAAACGGCGGAACTATTTCTGACAACTTTTCGGCTGAAGTTAAGCGAAAACATTCAATCATTTTAGGCGTAAATTTTGTATTTGTTTCGTCAGTAATATCGCTGTCATTACAACCGATAATATTTGCGAATTTAAACCACATTTTCAATACTACTTCTGGTTTACAAGGGGTCCGACTGTTGATGACTGCGCCGGACATTGCGATAGCGTTTTGAAACATATTTCGTGTGACCGGCGATAGGATATGAAAAGTCGTGGACCAACTGCCGGCGCTCTCACCGAAAATTGTTATTCTTTTGGAATCTCCGCCAAAATACTGGATATTATCGTTGACCCACTCGAGTGCCAGCGCCTGATCCCAGAGTCCCATATTTCCGGGCGCGTAATCAGAACCGGTGTATAAAAAGCCGAAAACACTTAACCGATAATTGAATGTCACGACCACTACATCGCCTTTGGAGGACAGGACGTGACCGCTATAATAGCTCTCAACAGATGATCCGAAAGCGAGTCCACCCCCGTGTATGAAAAACATGACTGGCCTGAGAGCACTTTCCACTTCGTATACATTTGGTGACCAAATATTCAAATAAAGACAGTCTTCACTCAAGTCTTTGTTTCGATAGTCTTCAGTATATTTCGGGGTATGAATACATGGTTTCGGCCAATGAAGTGCATCAATAGGTTGAGCCCACTGTTCAACAGGTAATGGCTTTTTGAATCTTAACTCATCTATCGGTGGCTTTGCATAAGGAATGCCTAAAAACTCATTCAATTCCTGTCCATTGAACTCAACTTTTCTGCCATTAATTAATCCGTTTTTAATTCTGACACTTATTGTGTCATCACTTCTGACATAATATATATTCCATAGAAGATTGAGATAAACAATAGAAGCAAGCAATGTTTTTATTGACATTTATAAACAGGTGAATAAATAGGTTGAAATGAAAATAAAATTAAACCATTAAATATGGTTTCGTTCAGTTAATTCATTTCAAACACTTCCACATATTTTATTACACTTTTATAAATACAAAGATCTGACCTTGGTACTTATTGATAATGTCTATAATGTTTGCTTGTACAGATATCGTACTAAATATTTAATTGATTATGAAATACAAAACAATGTTATCTCAAAGGATTTCATTTAATGACAAACACAGGTTATTACCAGTGAGTATACATTGATAGTATTTGGATCTATTGGTGATCTTTGTCTAACTGTTCTATATAAGCAGAGACACCCTATTCCTTTGCTTCAAGCAGGACATGGTTGAAACCCGGAGTCGCTTCTTTATGTTTCTAAGTGAATTATGCATAACTGTGCAGGGGTAATTGAGCTTGCCACAGAATTCCGGTTAATATTGTTCCTAGTGCAAATCGTTACAATGCATACAAAGAATAATAAGACCAGGGATGAATTTGACGGCGCAATTAAATTTTTATGTAAACTAAATATGCGTTAAAATGAAAATATCGATAAATAATAATCTAATTGTAAGGAAATAAATATTTTAAGTCAAGTTATGAATTGTATTCATAAAATTCCCGGAAAATAAAATATTTTTGAATTTTGTATAATAAATGAAAGGTTTTATTAGATTTATGAGAAATTTATTCTTGTGCAAGTTTATAATTATTGTGCTTACGTTTGTCGCTTAATATTCAGTGGTGTCTTATCTATACCAGTATAAATTTTTAAACTACTGTATTCAAGAGGATTTGATTACTTTTCTTCTAATTTTGTAAAATACAGTTTGAGTTCAATCAGAATATTGCTTAAAATGCTGTCTATTTTGTCGACTGTTTATAGCTTTTTACTTACAGACATACGAACGACAATTATTAGTTTAATTATCGGTTATATTGTCTATAAATTATCAAAATTTTATCATCTGGTGTATAGTCTTCCTCCCGGACCCATACCAGTGCCTATTCTGGGTAACATACACTGTGAGTTTATTAATTATAACTGAGTCAGGATCATTTATACTGTAATGATTTCTCACAAGATTTTTGCGGAACAAAAGAGCACTGGAGTGTTGAACTCAAAAAGTTGGCCCAAAAATACGATTCTATGTTCACATTCTGGTTGGGCCCTGATCCTTTCGTCTTCATATGCGATAGTGATTTAGGCCGGGAAGTATTCAGGAAGAATGATATGGCCGGTCGACCCGACATCTTTATAAGTCTTAATATAACCAAAACTATTGAAAATAATTAATTTTTAAATCTTTTCTTAATTTAATTGTCAGCTCAAATGATGTCCAATTGCAACCTGGCTGATATAGTGTTTGCCCATTATGGCCATCAATGGGAAGCAATGAGAAGAGTAGCGCATTCGGCCGCACAGTATGTAATCAAAGGCATAAGAATTTTAATTAATTTTGTTTTTGAATTATTTTATTAATAAAACAGAAAATATGCGACAACTGATAGACTCGTATATCTGGTCAATGATTGTGTCGACCAGACTATGACTTTAATTGAAGAAAGAGAAGGCTTTGATAAGCCATTTGTGCCGAACGACTATATTTACTACACTTTCCAAAACATATTAGCCGCCAGTGCTTTTGGAACAGGGTAACTTATTGGTTGTATTAGGGTGTAATTTTCTCGGCCGACCTTGCACATCCCTTGCTACTTCAAAAGTTTCAAATAATTCAAAAGAATAAAAATTTAAATTTTATTTTCGTCAACAGATATGACATAAATGATGTGGAATACAAACAATTCAAATATTTTCTGCAGGATTTCACTCATGAAAATAAAAGGACATTTGGACTGATTATGTTCTTGCCCATTATGAGATTTTTGAGAAGAGATTTCGTAAACAAATACAAAAATTTACTCAAAGGAGTCTTTGATAAGATCAGAGACAAATATCAGAGTCATTACAAAGACTATAACGAGTCGATTGTCAGAGACTTTTGCGATACTCTTATCACTGCTAAGAATGAGGCCATAAGAGAGGACAAGATATCGGCCCAATATCTGACCGATGATAACTTAGCCATGTGTGTCTTTCAATTGTTTGTGGGTGAGATATGATAGCATACTATAATTTTATTGCAAATATTTCTTAAATTTCACATCATATGCCATAAGCATATAATCTTGATAATTAGCCGGCACAGATACATCACAGGTTACTTTCCGATGGATTCTACTATTGATAACATATTATCCAAACGTTCAGCAAATGTTGAGACAAGAGATAGAGTCAGAAATCGGAGACAGAATTCCCACTCATGAGGACAGGAGTCGATGTCATTATGTAATGGCTGTCATATCAGAGACGCTGAGATTCAGATCTGTAGCCCCGGCGGGTGTTCTTCACAGTGCAGTCGTCGACACAAAAATAGGTATTTATAATAAAATTTCACCCTGGCTGCTTTGATAGAACAAGAGTATATACTGTATATATATTCAGTTTCCAATAGCTTGGAGATGTGACCCTCCATCAATTAAGTTAGTGAACAGGTTGTCTATAGTGTTAGAAATCATTTAATAATAATTTCTCCCTGGGGTGCTTTAGTGCCAGGGTGGAAATTAATTCTATCTCACTTAACAAGAATTAGTACATTTTGATGACTCACTCAATATCTTATAAAAAGAGGAATTTTAATCTTGTTTTTCCACTATTCAGGACAATATTCAATAGCGAAAGGAACGGGTGTTTTCTTGTTTCAATCCTATATTATGAACGATGAAAAGCATTGGTCAGACCCGGATCAGTTCAATCCGGAGAGATTCTTAGATAACGGAAAGTACATAACAAGCCGTTCGTTAGCTTTCATACCCTTCGGGTTCGGACGACGTGTCTGTTTGGGCGGAAGGTTAGCGTTCGCTGACTTGTTTGCTGTAGGATTTTGACCAAAACCAGGAATAAGTTAGCGATCGCTAATTTTTCGCACAAAAACTTTCTTCGTATGACTTCAACAATGGCTTCATTGGTCAGATCAGTCAATCCATCCATTGTTTTAATCGAAAAAATTTCAAATAAAATATATTTGATATGAACTGAAATACTATTTTTCAAAAAACTAATAATTAAACTAAACTTTTATGTGTTTATGAAGTCTATTGTCATTTAGTGACGATTTTTATTCAATATTTATATTCAAATATAAATTAACATATTTTTTGTCGCTTTCATATGAAAATTAACAACTAGGTGAAATTCATAAATGTACAGCACTGTATTTTCTTCAGCCTGCAATTAACAAAACCTTTGTTATCAGGAACCATTTTGAAATTCAATCAATATCAAGAGTGTCATGATAAGTTAATCCGGGATACTTTACCTCCCGGGACACTTTAATGGAGGTTCAAGCACAAGTTTCACCTCTTCTATGTTATGCCCCGTTCCTTTAGATTATGTTTTTTTTGATAAACTATTCAAACCGTATGATTAGAAACAAGGTTGAACAGCATTATGTATCACCACTTTCTAAAGATTGGTTACAGATTTATTTCAGTAGTAGATCACAAATAGAAGTAGTTTATAATTTATGAATCTGTTGCGGATATTTCTGAACCTTACGCCAGCCCTTCCCCAGCCTACTCCAGCCATTGCCTAGCATACCCCAGCCCTTCGCTAGCTTACTCCAGTCATTGTCTAGCCTACCTCAACCCTTCACTAGCTTACTACAGTCATTGCCGAGCCTACCCCAGCCCTTCCCTAGCTTACTCCAGCCGTTGCTTAGCCTATCCCAGCCCTTACCTAGCTTACTCCAACCATTGCCTAGCCTACCCAGCCCTTCCCTAGCTTACTCCAGCTATTGCCTAGCCTACCCCAGCCCTTCCCTAGCCTACTCCAGTCATTTCCTAAGCATCTCCAGCCCTAGCCTACTCAAGCACTCTTTCATTAAATTTTGACCTTTTTCTCACACTTTTCATCAAACTTCGACATTTTTTCTAATTTTTCATCAAATTTCTACCATTTTCTCTACTTTTTCATCAAATTTCGCTAATTTTTCATCAAATTTTGACCTTTCCACTAATTTTTCATCAAATTTCAAGCTTTTTCACTACTTATTCATCAAATTTTTACCATTTTTTCTACTTTTTCATCAAATTTCGCTACTTTTTTATCAAATTTTGACCTTTCCACTACTATTTCATCAAATTTTTAAATTTTTTTTCTACATTTTCACCAAATATCGATATTTTTCTTTATTTTTTCATCAAATTTTGACCTTTTTTACTTTTTTTCATCAAATTTTACTACTTTTTCATCAGATTTCTACATTTCTTCTCTACTTTATCACCAAATATCGACATTTTTTTTATTTTTTATCAAATTTCGACCTTTTTCACTACTTTTTCATCAAATTTCACTATTTTTTCATCAAATTTCACTACTTTTTCATCAAATTTCACTACTTTTTCATCAAATTTCTACATTATCTCAACCATTTTATCAATTTTCACACATTTTCTCTACTTTTTAATCAAATTTCACACATTTTCTCTAATTTTTCATCAAATTTCTACCTTTTTCTTAACTTTTTCTTCAAATTTCTACATTTTTCTCTACTTTTTCATCAAATTTCGCTACTTTTCCATCAAATTCGACCTTTTCTCCTCAAATTCCACACATTTTCTCAACATTTTTGACGTTTTTTACTACTTTTTCATCAAATTTCACACATTTTCTCTATTGTTTCATCAAATTTCGACCTTTTCACTACTTTTTCATCTAATTTCACTCATTTTCTCTACTTTTTAATCAAATTTCGACTTTTTTCACTACTTTTTCAGCGAGTATACTCGCTTATGTTCTTGAGAAGCTGTCCGTCTGTCCGTCCGTCCGTCTGTCGTCTGTCCGTCCGTCCACCATTGTTGTAAAAATTTTCAAAATCTTCAAAATTTTTGAAAATGTAAATTTTTCTGGATTTTCATAAATTTCCTAAATTTGAAAATTTTTCAATAATTTTGTAATTGTTAGTACAGCTAAACCAGTGTTACTACATAAATACTATAGATATCTACCCAATTGTCTTCTAATGGTCAAAATTATCATCATTTGATCCCTGGTATACTCGCTGATAATAACGTTTGTGCTTGTTTCATCAAATTTCGACCTTTTCACTACTTTTTCATCAAATTTCACTCATTTTCTCTACTTTTTACACAAATTTCGACTTTTTTCACTACTTTTTCATCAAATTTCACTCATTTTCTCTACTTTTTAATCAAATTTCGACCTTTTTCACTACTTTTTCATCGAATTTTGACATTTTTCTCTACTTTTCCATCAAATTTCGATCTTTTTCACTACTTTTTTATCAAATTTCGACCTTTTCACTACTTTTTCATCAAATTTCAAACCTTTTCTCTACTTTTTAATCAAATTTTTACAATTTTCGAACAAAGTCTCGTTGTTAGCAAAGACCCTCTCTAGCTTAAAGTTCTCGTTGTTAGCAAAGACTTATACCCTAACCATCTATCCCGTTGTTATAAAGACCTTCCCTTCTAATGTCTCATTGTTAATAAGGACCACCTAATTCTCGTTGTTAGCAAAGACCTCTAAAGCCTATCCCGTCGCTAGTAAAGGCCTTTCTCCTTTTTCTCGTGGGGGGGTGGTGGTGGGGGTGACTGGATAGCGAATTTATAATCCCCATTTCTAAAGAAAGTGGTGATAAAAATTTTTTTACAACGGTACACTACCAACAGTACACTTTACCAAAAAAAATTTTTTTACGACGGTACACTTTACCAACAGTACACTTTACCAACAAAAAATTTTTTTTCAATGGTAAACTTTACCAACAGTACACTACCAACAAAAATTTTTTTACAACGTTTCACTTTACTGAAAGAGATCCAGATGCAGAGGGTGTAGATATCTGGAGCTCTTTGTATATTAATTACACGGTTTATACCAAATACACACACAATAAGCAAAACACGAGTTAATAATTAGATGTTTATTGGATTGAAGTAAAGCATCGAATGAATATACAAATTATCGGGATTAGGACACTTTACCAAATGCCACTTTACCAAATGAACACTTTACCAAATGGACACTTTACGAAATGGACACTTTACCAAATGGACACTTTACCAAATGGATAGTTTACCAAATGGATAATTTACCAAGTGAATACTATTAAATGGTAGTCATGTTATTTTAGGTCAGGTTAGGTTAATTTAGGTTAGGTAGCTTATGTTAGGTTAGGTTAGGTTAGGTAAGTTTAGGTTAGGTTAGGTTAGCTAATCGAACAGCTTTTGGTAAAGTGTCGATTTGGTAAAGTGTCAATTTGGTAAAGTGTCCATTTGGTAGTGTCCATTTGGTAAAGTGGCATTTGGTAAAGTGTCCCAGATCCAAATTATCAGCAAGCTCTCTGACTTAAGTAACTTAAGTAATACAAATTAATGAAAATCCAAACAGAAAAAACGTTAAAAAAATTCGAGAAAATTTGAAATATTTTTTTTATCTTTAAGATTTCAAAATACTTGAAAAATTTCTTGGGATGAATTGAAGAAGCAAAAAAACTTCAAATTATAGCCAAAAAAGTGCGAATTTATTCATAATTTTTCGTAATCGGAGTCCAAAAGTCGGATATTTGAGGACACCCTGCCGGGCTTCCCATTTATCTAGGAACTTTTTGAAAACTGATTTATGATCCTTAGACCTTCCTCTATCGAAAGCTGCCGTTCAAATTTTGATTTGTTCCTTAGCCCAAAAATGGCTTGATTTACGGTATGGTCCTTTTAAAAATTAAATCAAATTTTATCCTGTTTATTAAACCGTGAAAAATGAAAAATCTCTTTAATTTTATCCTATATTTTCTTGAGTTGAATTAAAATGTTAATTTATGATAAATAACATTCCAGAAATTCAAATGAATTTGGCCAGGAAGGTCAGTTTACAATAGAAAATAAGTGCACAACACATCTTCAACAGTCCTCTAGTAATGTGCTCCCTAAAAGCTTAATAGCAATAGAAGATCAAATTTTTCGGAACTCGTACACTAGCCCGTTTGCCACTAGCCCGTTTGCCACTAGCCCGTTTGCCCCTAGCCCGTTTGCCACTAGCCCGTTTGCCACTAGCCCGTTTGCCACTAGCCCGTTTGCCACTAGCCCGTTTGCCACTAGCCTGTCTGCCACTAGCCTGTTTGCCACTAGCCCGTTTGCCACTAGCCCGTTTGCCACTAGCCCGTCTGCCACTAGCCTGTTTGCCACTAGCCCGTCTGCCACTAGCCCGTTTGCCACTTGCCCCTTTTCATGTAGTATGATCAGAGTCAAGTGACACCTCCCCACTTCCAGTCATTTTCTATAATTGGATTTTAATATTATTGACCAATATCTGAATCCACTAAGAGTAGTATGACCACAGACATTTGGCTCCTCGTCTCCGGTCATTTTCTATAATTGGATTTTAACACTATTGACCCATACCTGAGTCCACTAAGAGTAGTATGACCACAGCCAAGTGACACCTCCCCACTACCGGCCATTTTCTTTAAGTAGAATTTAATACAATTGGTCAATTCCTGAGTCTACTAAGAAAAGTATGATCACATCCAGGTGACTCCTCCCTACTTTCGGTCATTTTTAATATTATTGACCGATGCCTGAGTCCACTAAGAGTAGTATGACCACCGACAATTGACTCCTCCCTTCTTCCGGTCATTTTCTGTAATTGGATTTCAATGTTATTGACCAATACCTGAGTCCACTAAGAGTAGTATGACCACAGCCAAGTGACTTCCTTAATTCCAGTCATTTTCTATAGGTTGAATTTAATACAATTGATCAATTCCAGAGTCAAATATGAGTAGTATGACAACAGTCAAATGGCTAAAATCCCATTTTAAAAAATTCTCGTAAGTGGGAGGAGTAACTTTACTGTGACCATACTATCAGTAAACGCAGGTATTGGTAAAACGTTTTAAAATCCAATTATAAAAATGATCGGAAGTGGGAGGAGTCATTTAACTGTGGTCATACTACTCTTAGTACTCAGGAATTGACCAATTGTATTAAATTCTACTTATAGAAAATGACCGGAAGTGGGGAGGAGTCACTTGTCTGCTGTCATACTATCTTAGTGGACTCAGGTATTGGTCAATAATATTAAAATCCAATTATAGAAAATGACCGGAAGAGGGTAGGAGTCAATTGTCTGTGGTCATACTACTCTTAGTGCTCAGCTATTGGTCAATAATATTAAAATCTAATTAAAGAAAATGACTGGAAGTGGGAAGGAGTCACTTGACTCTGGTCATACTACATGAAACAGGCAAGTGGCAAACGGGCTAGTGGCAGACGGGCTAGTGGCAAAAGGGCTAGTGGCAGACGGGCTGGGGGCAAACGGGCTAGTGGCAAACGGGCTAGTGTTCGACTTCCAATTTTTCGACATATTCTAGAAGAATAGTTCGTCAAGATGATCTCATATTCATAAACAACAATGCTGTATTACGCGCGTGGCACAACAATCAAATTGGGTGCGTTGATTCTTAGACGCTCTTTATTATTGAGTGGTTACTGAGACCTAAGTGTCGGTGAATACATTGACTAATAGAAGTTGAAATCTCACAAAAACTTTTAAGTTTCACTCGATCGGTATGAATACTATTTAAAATACAGTATATTAGTCTTTCATTATAAGTGAGATCTAAATCTCTCAGTGTGAATGGAAAAGTTCGTGCCTAGCTCAAAATGTTTTGTCATTTTTAGCACGCTCCTTAGAGAGGGCTTATGTCAGGACTTTGGATGTCTGTCAGATTTTATTTGCACATGCGCAGAACGTATTCATCTACATATGCGCAGACAGTATTCATCTACTCATGCGCAGACCGTATTCATCT
>JAQIWA010000586.1:0-28551 GCA_034693305.1 Eueremaeus valkanovi
TTGCGTTTCGATTGCTTTCCATTCATATACTCATTAATGTTCGTTGAAATCAAAAACAATGATTTCGAGAGATTTGTTTCCAATTTCTCGATCAGATCTCTCTCTTCTGTTCGAGTGATCGAAGATTTTTTAAAACCTTTTCTAACTTTTATGACTTTTTTTGCAATTCTTTTCATATTTCATACAATTTTGTTGCAATAATCAGACACTTCTATAGTATTTATTTTTATAGTTTATATGAGAAAAAAATACAATAAAATAAGATAAGAAACAAAAACAGCGAACAGTAGTGCAGATCAAACCGTACTGGTATAGTTTTACTGAAGCTTTTTTTGTGGTTCTCAATAATTATGGGAAAAAATTATTTTTAGTAAATTTTGAAATTGTTTTGTAGTATAAATTTTTAATTACTTTTTGTATAATAATTAAGAATTTGGGTCAACACTAGAGTATATGTAAAACATAATTAAATTAAAAAATATAAAAATTTTTGGAAAACATGTATAGAATTGTAAAAATCAATAAATAGTAAAAGTTTTCATAAACTTTAATATAATATCTTATATAAAGATTTTTTCATTACAAATGTTTATGTCGTTGAGAGGATTAGTAAACATAGATAAGGATTAAAATCGAAATGAGTTGAGGCATAGAGTTAACAGACATGTAGTCAGAGATATGAATGAAAACTTGTTGAGCCTCAGACACAAATAATAATCTTTTCCGTTTGTGAAGTTCAGTTGATCAGAGCCCATCCTCATATCAAAGGATCTAGCATAGGTCATCATCAGAGCATTGTTTTTCACCTATCGCAACTATTTTATCGGTGTATAGCTCAGAGCCCAGGGTCAGTATGTGACCGAATCATGTACCGAGGGGCATTTTGGGAGGTTTTTATTTTAACTATAAATAACTATTTGAGACGTAACTAACTATTTGAAAGTTATGTAACTATTTTGGGTATTTTTGTAAGTTATAAGTAAAAAGTAACGGTATTTTTGTTTGTATCTCAGCTGAGCACATGTTCGCGCAATCTAATCAAACAAACTAGTCTTTAATTGTAATTATTTGTGAAAATACCTTAAAAATATGCCTAAAATCAAAGAAACTGATAGACAACGTATGACACGATTTGTTAGAGAATTCAGTGAAGTATTGACAATACAAACGGATGATAAAACTAAACGTCAAGTTGTTTACTGTCAGTCCTGTCTATGTGTTGTTAATTCTGACCAGAGATCACATGTAGAACAACACTTGAATACAACAATTCATAAAACAAAAGCCAAAGACTATAAAACAAGACAAATATCTGTTCAAAATATGCTGAAGAATAGCCAAAAAGAATTCAATGCGGATTTGTGTGAGTTTTTGATTTCAATGAACATTCCTTTCCACCGATTATCGAAACCGGCAGCGAATAAATTCATCGAAAAATACACAAAATTTCGAGTTCCCGAACCGTCGACACTTTGGAGATTTGAATTAACCCCTCTTTATAGTAAAACAATTGAGACAATTAGAAATCGACTAAAAGATGAATATATTTGGCTTATGATCGACGAAACAACTGACCCGAAGAAAAGGAAAGTTGTGAATGTTATGGTCGGTTCACTCAAACCATTCGATAACTGTGAAAAATATTTATTAAATATGTGTTTTGTAAATCGAGCCAACAGTACGACTATTACTCAATGTGTGACCGACTCTTTGAATATCCTTTGGCCAAATGGTATAAAATACAATCAATTTTTGCTGTTAGTCACAGACGCGGCTCCATATATGGCTTGTGCTGGTCAGACACTATGTGGTATATGTCCTAAATTAACGCATATAACTTGTGTCGCGCATGGATTACACAATGTCTGCGACTATTTAATGATAAATTATAAAGACGTCAATCGATTAATCAGTTGCGGCAAAAAAGTGTTCAAAAAATCTCCGAACAGAACAGAAATCTTCAATAATATGTACCCAACTATTCCTCTTCCACCCGAACCTAACATTACCCGATGGGGCCTTTGGCTGAAAGCAGTTGAATATTATGTGAAGCATTTCAAAGAGTTTTCAGATGTGATCGAAAGCCTCGATTCGAATGATTCGGCTTTCATAGGAGAAGCAAAACAAGTGTTGCAAAAGTCTAACTTAAAAAATGACCTGTCATTTATTTATTCTAACTTCAATTGCCTCTCAATTGCTATAACAAAATTACAAGCAAATAATCTCTCACTGAATGAAAGTATTGAAATACTAGACACAGCATATAATGGTCTGGAGAAGGCGGTAGGACACACATCTGAATTGATTTTTGAAAAATTCAAATACGTTTTCAATAAAAATAAAGGATTGAAAAGAATGAGATCTATCAATGATATATTGAACGGCAAGTCTGATGTGATTCTGGACATTGATTTGAATCCACAAGAAATCTCATCTCTAAAATGGTCTCCAATTACTGACTGTGATATCGAACGCAGTTTTTCAAAATATAAATTCATTTTAAGCGAACGAAGACTGACTTTCGAAGAAGAAAGTCTCAAAAAGTATTTAATAATTCATTGCAATTCTGATTAATTGTTTTGAATGCAAAAAATATTGTGATTTCTAAAAAAATAAATAACTATTTGAGTAACTATTTGTACTGTTTTTCTTAACTATTATAGTGGCTATCAAGGGGTCTATATTTAACTATTTAGCAATGCTTTGGTCATCATACTTCATCATTGGAATGTGACAGTCAATTGTGTTGCCAATTAGCAAGGTCAGAATATATGTGGAATAACTGATTAATTTCAATGAAATAAATAAATAGTTTTATAATTATTAAAGAAAAATAAGTTTTGATTTTGAATACTGACTGACAATGCGCTGCCGTTAGTATGAAGTACTCATTCAATATGACTCCACCGCAAAAGTGAAGATCCCTTTCTTCATCAAAGCCGGGGAATCCATATATGTGTGTACCCAGGTATGCTTCCCGGTTGAAATGCAATGAGACGAGCCTTGGAATTGATGCTGGCTAGCATTTTCTCCGATTTTAATTCTATTGCTGGCCCGGTCAGTGTCCAGATCAGTTAGACCACAATGAGGTAAACTCATTGGATGTATGTTTGCGATCCTCTGTTCGCAAAGCTCTAAACACTTGTTATTAGTTTTGAAAACATTATTGAAATTGTTTTCAATTGCATTCACAATAAGTATTATATAAAATATGATAAAAATCATTGTATTTATAGTTATAATCGTATTAAACATTAAA
Source organism: Eueremaeus valkanovi (assembly GCA_034693305.1). Lineage (NCBI taxonomy): Eukaryota > Metazoa > Arthropoda > Arachnida > Sarcoptiformes > Eremaeidae > Eueremaeus > Eueremaeus valkanovi. The sequence goes on from JAQIWA010000586.1 coordinate 3,260, forward strand.
CGCATTTATGGCTAACTCTTGATTCAAATATGTTTTGAAGAAGTTTTGCTTTTAATGAAAATCAATATCTAATGCAATAATGATTCATAAAAAAAACTATTTTTAATCCATACGATAGTTATGGTTAAAAAATAATTAAATTTATAATTTTATTTAAACCTATCTCTGATTCCAATATGATATTAAAATAAAATTTAAAATTGAAGTATAATTTTATATATAATTATAAGCAAGGTAGATACAGTATTTTGATAACTCGGTTTTATTGATTTAATTCATACAGTGCTGACATTTACAACTCTAAACACCTATAAACAGAGTAACACAAGTATTGAAAGGCAAATATTAATACAAAGAATTCATAAATAATTTACTTTATTTTTAAAACATTGAATATAAATATTAATGGTTTTCTCATTCAGTCAAGTGTGCTTGTTTAGAAAAAGAAAAATAGATAAAACATTAAATAGTGGATGAGCTTGTCCAATTATCTCAACAGAATTCCTTAAAACACTTTTAAAATTAAGTATTATATTATATGAAACCCAAATCTTTAATTAGATTCAAAACTAAGAAATAACCAAAGATTGAGTCCAAGACGTAATGAAATAAGTGATTAGAAGTCATCGGAAATAAGTCATAGCAATAGAAACCAATCGCAGGTCCGGACAAGTGCTCAATGAATGCCATTATTTTCAGCTTATCTTTAACTGAAATCTTATTCTTCGAAACCATAATTGTATGCAAAGTGGGAAGTGGTTTATGTGCGGCCTTTGAGACTGTGGTGCACATGTAGTTGAAAGACAAGTTTGCAGACAATGTACACATTGCCACAAGAAATACTACCGAACGGAACATGGGCTTAGTGTACGGGTCAAATATAGAGATGTATATCAAGATATTGATCGGCAGTTTAACTATTTTTGTCGTCAAAAGGATATAATACTTAAGAATATGATTCAGTTTATAGACCGACACAAATTGAATTGTGATTCAGTATGGCATACAGTATACCTCGATTATAGGCTAATCTAATGTTACCGATTTTGAATTGTTAAATTATTTATAAGCCAGATCATTTACAAATTAAAAAATTAAATAAATCCCAAATTTATTAATTATTTTCAAAAATAATATAATTGCGCTACAGTACAGTGATAATAATAAGCCGGGTCAGTGTGAAACTCTTGAATTTTGTAAAATATTCCCATTGAATTGAGCCTGAGATATATCGTTTATATAACGTTAATAATTGAACTGGTTTGAATTATAATTATTATTTATAAATATTTTGTGCAACAAATAGTAGCATTAGCCGCAAGGTGTCCCCCGTCAGCAACTAGATTGATTCCGGTCACAAATGATGCTTGTTCCGATGCTACATAAAGTACAACATTAGCAATGTCCTTTGGCTGACCCACTCTGCCAACCGGATACTTCTTAGCCATGTCCTCAAAGAACTGATCCGCTTTCATACCATGGGCTTTATAAACGTTAGTCTCGATAACACCCGGACTATAAATACAATTAATTATTACTAAAAAAATTTCTATTATATAAGAGTTAACTCACTTTACAGAGTTGACTCGAATTCCTTTAGGACCCAGTTCAACTGCCATACATTTGGTAAACATATCCAGACCAGCTTTGGATACACAAGAGGGTGAAAGGTCTTTTGACTAAAGGTGAAATAAAGGAAAAAATCTTTAAGCTTTGGTAGTTTAATAATTGAGAAAATATGTGAATTATATTAAATCATTGATATATTACTTATTGAACTAATTATTGTTCAATACTTACCGTTTGTTTACTCAAAACACCCGAAATATTAATTATATTTCCTTTGGTTTTCTCCAAATGTTTGGCCGAGAGTTGAGTCAAACGTATGACTGAAACCAGATTTGTGTCCAAAATAGCTTTGAAAGTGTCCACAAATTTCGGGTCATCTATATTGGTCTGACAGCCCATACCCAAGCAATTGACCAAAATATCGAGTTTACCGAATGTAGCGATAGTCGAGTCTATGAGTCGTTTGCACTCATTCTCATCGTTCAGATCCGCCACCACTTCCAGTGCTTTCCACTTATGCGGAGAGACTTCCAAACACTGTTTGGCCACATCTGTCACACCCTCTTTGTCCAGACCAGTGACCACAACTTCAGCGCAAGATCTGGAAAATAATAGTGCTATTCCGGCTCCGATGCCAGAGCTGGAGCCTGTGATCAGTACTACTTTACCGGTAAAATCATATTCTGTGGACATATTCTGAATGCAGTTATTCTTATAATTAATTGAATTCTTATTTAATTCGATTAATTATTCACAGATTTACTGAAGACGTGGAGTGAATTAAGATTAAATATAGCGCAGGTCAGTCTCAGTCTCCTCTTAATTATCTCAATATTAATATGAGTCGAAGTGTAATGCCGTATAAACTACAGAATTTGCATACATCTGGATATGACTGAACTTATGGGCATTTTATTAATCAATTTATTGATTAGATTACATCGAAATCTTATGCTGTAATGTAGACCAGATGGGCTTTCATTATAAATTGTACTGGCCTATTTTAACTATGAGAAATCACTTATTATCCGGGATTAAAAATAACATAATCTACTTGAATGACCAGTGAAAGCATACATAAGTCAATGCACACAGAATTCACAACAAGGTTACTCTTCTGATATGATACCAGCAATCACTGCATATTCCACTGAATTACAAGTTATTTATTCCAAAAGAGAAGAAATAATTTATTGATTCAATTCATTCATTATTTGCGGTTACATTGAAAACAAAATACCAATTTAAAAAGTCAAGCACCAGGGTTATATAAATTTATTGAGACTCGCATTAGAAGCAAGATGCCCTCCATCAGCAACCAGGTTGATTCCGGTCACAAATGATGCTTGCTTTGCTGCTAGGTATAGCACCGCATTGGCTATATCTTTGACCTCGCCTACTTTTCCAACTGGATACCACTTGGCCACTCGCTCATAGAATTCATCCAGCTTCTTATCCTCAAGCCCAAAGACCTTAAGCATGCTAGATTTGACACCTCCTGCGCTTTAAATTTATTCGATATAATCAATTAGGTAAAAGTGAGCAAGAATGAAAACCTTCTTTGTCAATGAGGTAGGCCCTGGTCAATGCTACTCACTTAACCGAGTTTACACGTATGCTTTTCGGGCCCAACTCGACTGCCATACATTTGGTAAACATATCCAGGCCAGCTTTAGATACACAATACGGCGACAAACGAGGAGCCTGGTCATTGGTCAGTCCAATGATGGCATTTAATTCATATATTAATAATTGACTTAATTTTGTTCAATACTTACCGTTTGTTTACTCAAAACACTCGAAATATTAATTATATTTCCTTTGGTTTTCTCCAAATGTTTGGCCGAGAGTTGAGTCAAACGTATGACTGAAACCAGATTTGTGTCCAAAATAGCTTTGAAAGTGTCCACAAATTTCGGGTCATCTATATTGGTCTGACAGCCCATACCCAAGCAATTGACCAAAATATCGAGTTTACCGAATGTAGCGATAGTCGAGTCTATGAGTCGTTTGCACTCATTCTCATCGTTCAGATCCGCCACCACTTCCAGTGCTTTCCACTTATGCGGAGAGACTTCCAAACACTGTTTGGCCACATCTGTCACACCCTCTTTGTCCAGACCAGTGACCACAACTTTAGCGCCAGATCTGGAAAATAATAGTGCAATTCCGGCACAAATGCCGGAACTGGAGCCTGTGATCAGTACTACTTTACCGCTAAAATCATATTCTGTGGACATATTCTGAATGCAGTTATTCTTATAATTAATTGAATTCTTATTTAAATCTATTAATTATTCACAGATTTACTGAAGACGTGGAGTGAATTAAGTTATTAAATATAATAGCACAGGTCAACTTAGGTCTACTCCCAAGTATCTCAATATTAATATGAGTCGACCTGTAATGCCGTATAAAATGCATAATTTGCATACATCTGGGTATGACTAAACTTATGGGCATTTTATTAATGATTAATTAGATTACATCAAAATCTTATGCTGTAATATAGACCAGAGGAGTTTTCATAATGAATTGTACTGGCCTATTTTAACCATAGAGATGAATTATTATTTTAAACAATCCTGGATTAAATATAGCATTATCTACTTGAATGACCACTGGTGATGAAGACCTCAAAAGTTGAAGTAAACCTTTAATATATTATAGAAGAAGCTCTGATTCATAGCTATATCGGACATAATTTTAAGAAATTTCTTCAATTGTTCTCAAATTGATTTTAATTTCGTAATAATTTTGCTGCCAATCAATACAATTAATAACTAATAAATATTAATATTAAATAAGAAATTGTATACAGACTTAAATGAATACATAATTAGTATTTATTAATTAGAAATACAGTATAACTAATCATAGCATTGATATAAGTATTGATATTATAATACAATCAATGGTTCACTCAATTAGATGTCCATAAGTTAAGTCCGAATACCTGTTCCGTGTCTTTATGGAAGAGAAAAACATTACAAATACTGATTATCAAAAAATAGCCGAAACTGAATATATATCCGTAAATTATAGCCGGGTTCTGATAATTCCATCCACGTAACATAACTGAGCGCAATGCGTCTAATGGTCGTGTGATTGGACTCAAATCAGAAAAATAGCGGAAATAGTTTGGAATCGACTCCAGTGGCCAAAGGACTCCTGACATGATCCAGAGGGGCAGCATGAAACCAGTGACGCCCACCTGTGGGTGTGAGCGCGCATTGATTTTTAGATTGAGCTTAAAAGTATTAGCAAATAATTTATCTAGCTTAATTCGAATTTTTTGGAAGCATCCTGCATGATTGATGAAAAATTTGGAATGTCTCAGGGTTTTGTGTGTTATTCTTGCTTGGTATAATCTACTCGGTATCATACAATTTTAGTATATGTCCCGCCGATAATTAAAAAGTGGCTCAGAACCATTCAGTGATACATTATAACTGTGTATATGATATTAGTACTGTGCTATACACTGGGTAACTTATGGGTCTGGATGTGAATTATGAGTCGAGTACTTAAATGATTTGGAATCCAATTAAAACTTTTCGTTCAATAAATTTCATTACTTTTTAATTCAATAAAAATGTCTCAAATCTAGAGACTGTTGAAAGTGGACTTAAAATCATAAAGGGCATTCTTGTTTTTCCACTTGTGCTAGTATTCCTGAACATATAAGTTGTCAAATTCAAGATAGAGTATAATAAATAGATAAACTCACAGCTACTGAGACTTCATCGGCCAGTATGAGTGCGCCCATCAATCCGATAGCCATTCCCAGTAAGCCTTGCAAAAGGAGCATGATGAATACTTCTATATAACTACCCATTTGGGTGTTGTTGAAGCAAACAAACGATATAAACATTGTAAAAAGGACTTGGGTTAGGATCAGAATGAAATTCTGGACCATATGAGCGATAAAGTACTCAATGGGTCGAACGCCGGCGCAAAAGACCCGCTCAAAGCTCGCAGTCTTGCGGTCAGTGACGATCTGAAATGCTGATAGGACCATGGGCAAGCACTGGGCTATTATTATGAGTGCTGACGGGCCAAAGTGACCCGACACATCCAGGTCCAACTGGCCATAGATGACTTCAGTGACAGCCAAAGGGGACACATATCTGAATATATTGTAATTATAAGTTGGGCTCAATTTGTCGACAAAGGCTTTGAATGTTTGCAACAGATATTTCAATACGAAAGCACCGATAGCTCCGTTCGAAAAGTCTATATACACTGACAGCTGGCTATTATCCAGGTCTTCGTCGGTCATCTCAAGCATATCCGCTAGTCTTGTGTCAAAAGCTTCGGAAAAGTTCTTATTGAAGACAATCGAGAGATAACTCTTTCCCTTCACTACTGATTCAAACGCCGATTCATTGGATTGGTATTCATTGACAATAAGATATTTTTTATCCAATGTATCGATGAATAGCTGCGATAGCTTTGGTGTCAGATCTTCGTTGTATATGGCAATGGGCAAGTTGTATGGTGCCTGGCCTATTGAATAGTTCATTGTGAACAGGGCAATCAGTGGTATGACATAGAACATGACCAGATAGAGAGGCCGTCTATTAGTCAGTATATAATACTTCCAAAGCATAGCAATAATGCGCTTAAAATCAATTGTTTTATTAATTAGTTTATAATCATTCGTATATTCGGTGACTTTTTCCTCGCTTTCAAAGCATTCCCTTTCGTTGTTATTGTCTGACTCAGTAATTATCTGTATCTCTGAGGGCTTACTAATAGTTTTCTGCTGACAGAGTGACAGAAATACTTCTTCCAATGTTTTGCACTGGTATTCAGCCAATAATTTCTGGGGATTCGCTTGTCTTAGTATGCGGCCAGCGGTCATAAAAGCGACATTGGATGCGGCTCTGGCCTCCTCTATGTAATGTGTTGTTATTATAACTGTTTGGCCTGGGATTGAATTAAAAACATTTAATTTACTTTTAATTATTTCTTTCAAAGTATAGGGAAAAGTAATTACAGATAGAAAATGATGTAGAAGTTGAAAACGATTTATCAAGATGAGTTAATAGTAGGTATTTAAAGATATCTTCAAATCTATAGATGTTTTTAAATGAAATATTACATTGTTTAACGAGACTTCAATAGAAATTTCCTCCGGATTATTGCAAATATAGTTATTATTTGTACATTAAATGACTTTATGTGACAATTGTTTCAATTAACTGCTTCGGGAAATAAATGCAATAAAACTGTACCGGATTTAAGGTATTATAGCACTGATAGGTAGCGTTGCAAATCATTAAATTTAATATAAATTTAATATTAAATTTATTAATAAATTTATAATAAATTTAATACTTGATAATAAAAATTTATTAAATTTTCCATGGTTCATTAAATTTTCTGAAATGCTTCAACAAAAAAATAAGTAAATTGGAGCTTGAAACTATTCTCCAATGGGGAAAATAATGAAAATATTCTTTTAAACTAACCAGAGTTTCTTTAAAATAATCACTATTAATAGTTAGCTAATATGATGATAAAGCAGCTAATTTTTAATTAACATCATTTTTAAATTTTTGTATTAAATTTATTGTTAACATTAAATTTATTAATAAATTTATTATTAAATTTAATGCCACGAAGAAAATTTAATAAATTTTTCAACGCTAGTTATAAGTCTTGCTCATCATCATAAGTTCTCCTTTATATACCTGGAAGTTATTTTCACTGTATTACTCATATATTCAACCTGATACAAATGAAAACACCCGAACAGTTTTTTTTAATCACTCTATTATTAATTTTGAATATTTGCTCTTTGGGTGCAATCTTTTAATTCGTGAAATTATTTTCGAAACCCAATATTTACCGACGACTTCACTGGTAGTGGCTATGAGTTTGAGTGTCACGTCATCCTCGTATATCTTATGTATGAGAAAGGACGCCCCTCTCAACTTGATCCCGGACTTTTTGCTGAATAGAAAATAAAGTAAATATAATATTAATAATAAGTACCTGTATATAAATAATTAATTCATGTAATACTCAGAAAAAACAAAAAACTCAAACTCTTCTCTATATTCATTAATTTTAAAAATGAAATAATTCTAATCAATACAAATGTATTAATAGTTTGTTGACTAGAATTTGATGGAATAAATACGTGTATTCATGTATTCCAGAATTTTAGTTATAATCAGAAGTAACATGATACAATTCAGCATGTAGGCAGCAAGTACAATTTTTCAATGTATTCAAAATGAAAAATATTGAAATCCGAAACTATTTTTATTTTAAGCTTTGTACTCAATGGAGCTATAAATGTATCCACATGCATTATATAATACGATTATTCATTAATTAACCTTATTATTAGAATTGAGTGAAATTCTATGAACTTTTCTTTTAGTTATTCACTAAAAGCTTTTAATCATTTATATGGTACTGGGATTATACAAGCTGGATCAATTCAGTAAAAGTGTGCGTGGGTGAGATAATGTACACTCTATTCAGATTCTTTTGGGTCTACAGTAGTGAAAGTGAAAACTGTGATAAACATTGTGAACAACAAAAATAAAGGTTAAATTTGATAAAACTTGTACTAAATCTGAAAGAATTAGACAGAAATAATCAATAATACATTGTATAGCTCTTAGGCCACTTGCTCTAGCTCTAGCACAGGGATGGCATACATTTTCATTGTTTACCTCTAAACAAATGCACTTAATGTTAAGCCAAGTCTTATATTAGAAAAAACACGGCTTTAATCAAATCAATTGAGAAGTTTTCTTAACTTTGCTATAAGTTTGCGATAAAATTAAGGGAAGAATACAATTAAGGAAAGACTGCAAACACTTATAACTATTCGATCCTTTTTTGTGTGTTATTCGAGACATTAAACAATGCAGTCGTTCGGAAGAATAGGTCTTCAATTCAATTATTTTTATAAACAATAGGTATTTTCGACCACTCTTTCAGAGCTATAGTTCTTTCAAACGATTAGTTTTCGACTTTCACTATATAAAAGTGAAATATTTTTCAAAACGATGCCCAAGCTTACATTATTTATTTGTGTTTATTTAAGTTGTTGTTGTTGTTGAAATCCCAATATTGATAAAATCTTGCACATTTATGAATTTGTCATTTGTTTGATTCGATCAATAATAGACTTATTATTAACTGAATTCTGTTGACTACAACTAATTTTATTATCCATTCATTCATTGATTCATTAATTTAATTAAATACAAAGCAAATCAATGAAAAACCTATTGAAAATGATTTATAAGATATTGTATGAATCGAAGAATACTTTTGACTATTCATAAAAGTTTTCTCACGTATTCAGGCCAATGCTGGCAATCAAGGTCGCCTACAAAAATTCATTTATCATAAGACTAAATAATATTATATTTGTGTCACAATATATATGAATATCAGATTAAATGTTTTCACAATTCCAATATTGAACTGCACCCACCTTCCACCCACCTTGCATCTTTTTAATTTTGTACTCTCCTAAGAGTTTTTAGAGAAAATCAATTAATAGTCTACTCTCTGAATCGAGTAATATATCAATAATTAAAATAGTTTTCATATTTTCTTATAATACTTGACTTTAAGTGAACAGAAAAAATCTTTTCATATTTGGATTTGATTTGTGTGAACAACAATAATGAAGCCGACAATTGGTTTTACCGAAGCTATAATTGAATTGAGAAATCACTTCTCTATTAATCGCTTTCCAAAACTCACTTTTATATTGGATTCCAGAATACACTGAGGATTACGTATAGAGAGTATTATTATTATTATTATTATTATTATTATTATTATTATTATATACTGACCTTTGCTTAGAATAATAAGTCCAATGTTAGGGAATGTAAGGAATCGGACTCTAAGGAATTCATATATCAATATATATATTATCAAAATATATATAATTTATATGCGCTTTGGGTTTAGGATCCGAATAGAGAATAGAAATGTAATTCAGGCGAACCTCAAACTCAGAATCAAAATTCAAGAAAAACTGGGCTTTATTTCTGATATTATTCCTTATTTTATCCTTTCATTAATCATTTGCTTTTTTTGTTATCACTTTGTTTTGGATATCATATTAAATAAATTTGTTTTCCGACATATTCTACTCGATATTCAAATAAGTTATTAGTTTTTATATTTAAATTTATTCCGGGTATAAGTGAAAACAAAAGAAAAATAATAATAGATTTTTGTAGCAAAAAAAACTTTTAGTCAATTCTCTAAAGGAAGAGAATATTTAACGAATTAACATAAAAAAGGAAACAAATCCTTAAATTAGGTTTAAAACAAATTTTTAGCTTTCGTTCAATTCTTTGTCTCCTTATTTATAGAGAGAATATTCCGTTATATATATGAAACCGGAATAGAAATGAAGAGAATTAGAATTCAAGTCGTATAGCATTTTCGAGTTTAATAAGTATTGAATTTGATTCCGATGTCAACCGAATATATTTGATTTTTTCGGCAAAAAATTTATTTATTTTTTTATTTATTCACAAAAAAGTTTATTTAATTTTCAATGAAATATAAGAGAAATATTTGAATAAAACTATAATCAATAGTAAACCAGAGATGAGCACCAGGGACACATCGAGCAATACGTAGGGCAAGATATGTTTTATGCCGGGGTAGTTTAAACCTTGTTTGAATAACCAATTTCTTTCCTTTATAGCTTTTGGGACTGGAGGGGAATCTTGTAGAAATTAAATAACCAGGTTCATGAAATTAGCCTATCTATTGAAAAAATTGTATTAAAATCTGGATTCTATTTATGAATAGAAACATCTTTTTCTCCGGTTTAGAAAATTTTTGTATGAAATGATAAAAATATATACAAACTATAGTCAACACAATATATTGATGTTTTAAATCCAATTCTTACGATAGGAATGCATTGAATTCATAGAAGTATTTTCGTAGAGAAGACTTCAGATCTGAAAGCAGAGTGTATTCGAGTGAAGAGATTTTGCGTTTGCAAAAAAACACTATAAAAGTCATTGAAAAACGGATTAAATCTTTGGAAAATATAAATATGAGCTTCCATTTCATTAAATCTGAAAAATCTAACCAAATATCAAAAGAAAAGTACATAAAATGGAAAAAATACTGAATTAAATCGCAAAATATATTATTGATAACAAATTCATTGAAAAGTATAGAATATATTATAAGAGCGCATATTAGAGACAGGCAATGGGGGGTATAGGGGCTATACACCCCCTGTGATTTTGGCTGAGGCATACCCTCCTCTATTTTTCGATCTTTTTGAGGAAAAACGCGAAAATGGGGGCACTTTTGGCCCTCAAAAGTGATTCATTGCACCCCTTTTGGCAAAATATTTTGGCTTACCCCCAGACCCATCTCTGAGGTTGGCTCGTCAGACCCATTGCCTATCTCTGAGCGCATATCGTATCAGAATTTCATGCATAATATCAAACGCAAGATGTGGTAAGAATTGGAGGGAAATTAGAATTATAAGAGTTGCTAAAAATTGGGCATTGATTATGATTAGGGTATGTGCACAGCATGCTGTGAAGGGATGATGAGATGTCGGGTTAGGTTTTGCTATATTCGTCAAACAAGACAACACACGCACTAAAGCAAACAGAGTTCAGTTTAGCGACGGCTCGTTAGACAGGAATAATCAGTAGAATAACAGCTCAGATGAACCGTAGAATTCAGAGCTGACACATAGATTCGTGTTTATCATATATCTAATACATTATATTCTCTATAACTTTCTGTTTTATGCAATTCATTATATATTTTTGTAGCACTTAATCAGTTTTACCACATTTTTTTCATAAAAGTTGTCATTGTATTGAAAATCGCGTCAAAACTTATAGTTTTATTGATTGCTTAAAAGCCTGTAATAAAACGTTTGACAACTGAATAGTCAAATCATCTAATATGCAGACGATATCAGTGACATATTTGGGCCAACAATGACAACAGATTTTTATTACCAGAATTGTTGTCAAATTGTGATCGATTAGAATTATTCGCATCCGAACCATAAATATTATATATTTTTAATAAGTTTTCAACTTTTAAACAAAATTCTAATAAATTTAGTGGAAATTTGATTCTATTTCTGTCAAAACACGAATAAATTTATTCAACTTTTTTATATAAATTAAGTTTAAAATTGAAATCCAAAAGCAATGCATAGAAAAGAAAAAGAAAATTAAAAATTCTGAAACTTCTTCGTCTGGATTGAGGGAAAAAATATTCAAATTTATTCAATTCATATAAATATATAAACAGTAATACTATTAAAGGGAAAAAACGAAATTGAATTTGAAGATCAATTGATTGCGAGTTGACTCCAATGTTCGGTATTTCGCATATTTCTAAAGATAAGCAATTTTTTATACAAAATATATTTTAATATTAAAGGAAATCTGAGAGAAATTAAGTAATAGATTAATATATTGTGAAGAAATGAAAGCACAATCAAAATTAATATAATATTTCGGTTTATTTGAGACACAATTCGGTTAATCCGCTTATTTAGCCGAAATAAGGCTAATCTTGTGTCTAGTCTTACACACGCAGTCTAATCTGGTCTATACATAAAGAAAAGACCGACAATATTGACAGCTCTGAATTGTCCTGCGCTAGACTACTAAGTAACTGGACAAGTTAAATAATACAGGGTCAAATAAGGGTCTCAGGCAAACAGACAACATGACTCTGTTTTTATGACCAAGAGCTTTTGATATTTTCTTATGCAGCAGCTGATATTAAGAATGAATAAATTATTGATATCTTCATAAAAAGTATGTTGCTGAGAAATTTAATATGTACAGAACCTGTATTTACAAAGAAGTAGGATGGTCATCTGAATAATTGATTAGCATCTGATGTGAATAAAGTGTAGACTTTGTGTAACTTTACAAATAACGTGAAATATAATACATAATAGAAATATTTGTTTTATTAGAATATTCTTTATTCTAACGGATGTTAAGTCCATATCAAACATAACTTTGATTCCGATTCAGTCAATAATTTATTTTATTTCTATTCAAATTTCAACGCCTTTTCATCTCATTTGCTCTCTTTGTTGGCTTGACTTCAATGTTGAGTAATGTTTGCGTTAAATAAATAAATAAACAGCGAATGAAAGTAATCGAGAATTCAATGGCAATGACTATAATTCTTAATATAAGAACTTTTGTTAGCCTTTAACTAATGGCAGAGAACAACACAAGAAATAATCCTAATCTTAAATTGGGCTTTACTCACATTTTATTTATATTTTATTAATAAACTACTAAATATCGCCATTAGTTGAATTGAAACATAATTTTAGTTAAAATATAAACCGAATAAAAATCCAATTATGAACGCAGACGAGCATTAAGTTTACTATTAAGTCAAATATATTGCAGATATTTATAATGTTTTAATAATAGTGGTCAGAGATGGCCACTGGGTTACACAGTTTCGGATGAAAGTTGTATTGTTAAGCAAATGGATGGGAATGAAAGACAACTTTATCGCAAATAGTTAAGCTTGGATAGCAACAAGCTCATAGTTATTTGAATGCTTTTCTTACAGGAATTTCAAATAATTTGTTAGAATTCATATCAAATATTTCTGCAACAGTTTATTCAACGACAGGTCGATTCTATTATCAAGTGAACGAGACATTTATCCATATTGTCATTTTGGAACTGGTTTTCAGTCATATATCCTTTTGGTCGTCCCTGTACTCAACAAACGGAGATTTTCATATTAGTGCTTAAACTTTGATATTAAAAATGTCTATTTCCTGGAAAGTGATGACTGTTTTCAGTGCAAATGTGCTCTAATATTAAGTTTCTTTCTGTTGACTGCCATCAGAGCACAGTATCTCTAATCCGAGACTAATTTTCAGTTTTCCTCTGCTATTGATATTAAAATATTAATACAAATATTAGTGAATACTTTTTGTTCATAACTTTTAGCGATAAATGCAGTGAAATATTTTGTATATACTGTCAGAAGCACTCATACTCTCTATAATTCTTTGATGTTTTTGATGGCTCTGTCTTTTATTCTCCCGGAGCTAATCTTCTCAACAGTTATTTTATGAAACAATTGTGTTTCACTCGTGTGAACTCAACTAAAACGCACAAAAGCTTAGACTGAATGATAAAAATGTTTCAGTTTTTCTGAAAAATTCAAAATTCTTGACGTCTTATGGCTTGCATTAAATCGATTCAATCCATAAAATTTAAAAATCATTTAATGATCGAAAAGAATTCAATTTTCATATTTTGGGAAAAATATTTCAAAGACTCGAATATACTGTGAAACATAAAGAGCTGTAGAATGGCATCACTTTCGGCATCTCTGCTCTAATACACATGTAATTCAATATCAATTAAATGGCATTTCTTTGCATTCAATTTATAGTAAATTTTTAGCAATCGATTCAATGAATTTCTAAACAGAGGAGAGTTTTCATTAGAAAGGGTTATAATTATTTAGGTATTGAATCCATTAGTAATGAAGTAATGGTTCACTAATTAAAACTAATGGATTCAATGGATTCAAATTCTTAGTACTGTTCACTTTAAATGGTATTAACGCTTCATTCTATCCAATCTCGTTAATCAAATGACACTGAATATCTGAAATTAGTATTAATCGATTCCGTAGTAAATCCCATCAATGATCCAGAACTTCCTTATTATCAATATTAGTGTTTATTTCTATCCTTTGGTCAAAAGTTATTCATATATACAAAACTGTAATACAAGTAGAATATGGCGAAAGATCCAGATCTGTTTAATGGCCTTTAATAGCCAGGCATTAATATAAGAGCAAAAAATGATAGCCATATTCGTTCTCATTAAGCATTTTCATTATTATCTCACATTTTAACGACTGTTTTGCTTTGGATGCCTCTCAGGAGTACTCTTCATATAATTTAAAGCAGAGATTGATATTAACAGATATCTGTTTATGGCATACATTATATACCATTGATTATTAGCAACATCTGACCGATCAGACAAGCGCTCAAAATATACGTAATAAACAATTCCCAAAAGTACAGCCAAATATTGTGCGCCTCTTCTCAGACTAATGTACCGAATCTAATATGAATTGACATTCTGTTGGATCCAATGATTGCTCAGAATATTCTATTCCGGATATGAATCTATTTTTTCTCCACAGAATATATGTTTAATCAATGAGACGGACATTAAATAAATATTTATTTAGTAATAATTTCTTTTAAATTAATATTTTGTGTTTGCATAAGATGTGTTGAATAAGTGTCGACAGAAATACTGAAGGATTGCATGAATTTATAAGTTAGCAATAATTACCGAAATTCTGGAAAAATTATATGAAATAAAATATTTTTTTGTTGAAAAAATATGAAATAATTTTTCTGATCAATAGATAAAGTGCTTTAAGTAAAGAATAAAACGAAAAAAAAGTAAAGCCTTGATTTTGATTGAGAGACGGTTTTGTGGCTGTGTTTAGTTAGGCTTCAATAAGAATGGGACTGAATGTTCAGTTAGAGTTCAGACAATTGTAATCAATATTTGTCACTTGAAAAGACAGAAAAAGTATTTCTTCCTAAAACAGTTCAGTCGACCGACTCGTTTAAGATAATATTTTTGTTAATGTCTTTCCCTTTTTTTCGTGTGTCTGTCTCTCACTTTCCTAAAGACATGTTCATAGATATAGACTTAACTTAATAGCGAAAAGGATAGGAAAAAGCATTTTATTTGCGTTAACACTGGAATTGTAAACAAATACTTAATTTCCCATCACATCAGCTCTGCTCCCATTTATAATATAACAGAATATTCTGTATTCTCTCACTTATTATTCTAACATATAATATATTGTGCTTTTCTTAATCTCTATTCATATGCAAATGTGTTAATCATCTGAATATAAATAAGAACTCAGAAAAAAGGGATTATTTTTTGTACAAAAATTTTTAAATTACTTAAAAAAAACCTCAAAATATGTTTACAAAAAATAAATCATTTCCGCAGAAAAGGCTTAAATATTTTGATGAAAATATATTTAAATCGTTTCAGTTGTTTGTGACTTCTGATGAATTTATATTATTAATATAATAAATGTGCCAGGCCAACCTTCATTACTCATTACACAGCTATCTGACAGGAATAGCTATTAGGATTCGCAATGATTTTGTGTTTAATAAGTTTATGGGAGCGAGAAAACAGATTTGATCTACGAATCAATATTTCATACTATTGTCTAATGTTTTTGTCGATCAGACTGTGTGTGTGTGTGTGTGTGTGTGTGTGTCAGCTATACCTTTGCCAATGACTTTTATTTGTTGCCTACGAATGATAAATAACTGATAAACTGATAGAGAGGTAAAATAGATGTTTAAAAATTCATAAGTGTTTCACTTCATCTAATTCTTAAGAAAGTCAATGCCTTTCCTACCGATTCGTCTTTATTATATTTTATGTCTGCAATAAAGAGTACGATTTGAGTGAAAAATCTAATTTATTTTTAAAGGAATTACTTTTATTATTATTTTTATTCACACTTTTAGATAATAAATACTGTATTAAAGGTTTTGATGAGATTTCGATTTTATTTTTACTTAAACTCTATTCGTTTTCACTGCGAAAGTGTGATCATTATAACGGGAAAGTGTGCTCTAATTTTATATACTAACAAGTATTGTATTCTACACTATAATACAGTAGAGTATACTGTAGTGAATGTCCTAATCTGTAGAGAGACTCGTCTACAGGAAAGTATCCGAAATTTATTTTATTGTATTCGAGACAATAGACTCTTTCATTGTATTCAAAGCCGACTTTATTTTAAGGAAACATACGGTATGTTTATATTTCAAAAGTTATCAAAATTACTCAGTATACTTTGAAGTTGTGCTCACCCACTTTTTCTGGTGAATGCATCAGGCTAATTTGAAAATTCTAATTATATATTTAATTATTTTTTAAAAACTGCTATAAATACGACTTTCTGTCTATTGTTCAGTCAATGCAAAACTGAAAATATTTCAATTAAAAGTCTCGGCACATAATCTACGTAGGTAATATGTTTATTCAATTTCAAACATTAGTTTCATTTAGATATCAAATCTACGAATGATATTAAGAATTAATTATTCAAAGAATTAAAATAAAAAAAATCTAAATGATATAGAGTTCGCCTGAAAATGTTCAGCTGGTATACCCCTGATACTCTTTCTCTCCCTACCATTTTACCCTCACTCTTATTGCTCTGTATACTTCTTTGCATAAATAAATAAATGATATTAATAATTGATTAGCAGAAGAATATTATGAAAATACTGTAGAAGTCATTAAAATTAATATTAAATGAGTATTCAATTGATTTTTATAGGAAAGCAAAAAAAATTATAATATTATTCTTAATTATGTCTCTAAACAAATATCAAATATAACGAAACCTCAAAAAGTAACGAAAGAATTTTTTTTTGTTTACCAACGGTCTGAGTATAACGACTTGAATCTAATGAGACATTTCTTGTTAAGTATACTTGAATTTTAAAATACCTTTTCATTGCATGACTTCTTTTCAAATTTAATTAAGAAAAATGGATTCACTTTAACAAGATTTTTGAAAAACATGATAAACAAAAGTAGAAAGAATTTAGTCAATAAAAACTGAGAAGATCAAATTAAAAAAGGCTGACAATATGAGCCTGCAACTAGTAATTCCATCTTAATCTAATAGTGTTAGCAAATATGAGCCATCTATAAATAAAAGAGCTACTTCCAATAGTTCAGTAGGGATTTAGCATGTTGCAAAAAGGAGTAACTAAGTACCGGTAATTTAGAAAATTAACCAGTCTTGTTCTTGGTAATTATTTCATTCAATCTATGTTAAACATTTGAACAAAAATAAAAACGATTACGTAATTACGAGAGCACTATATTCACAGTATACACAGTATTTAATCTTGCTCATTCTTTATTTACATTTATATTAAAAAGATTAACAAAAATAATATAACATTTTTTTGTAGAGAATATTCTGATAACAAATAAACACATTTACTGTCAGAACACGTCTTTTCAATTTACATGAGAAAAAAGGATTTTTAGAATAAATCAAATTAATGCCCAAAATATCTATTCTATGACTGTATTCGAGTTTATCCTAAATTTAGTTCAATTTATGTTATTTTTCTCTCACTCTTACTATTGAAACAAAAAAAGTGCTCCAAATAAATGAATAAAACAAATAAAAGCATAAAAACAATTGAATTAAACATTATTGTTGAGTAGAATATCTTGTTTCTGCTGGACATTAGTGTCGGAAACAATGTTAATCATATTTTCATTTTTCATTCTTGAAAATTCATATAAAATCTAAATATAATTTATTGCATAAAACTATGCCTTTGTTTGCGATAATAAATCATTTTTACACAAAATTAATCATATTTTCCGGAATTTTTAATTCACAGAATTTATGAATAATTATATATAAGATTCCAATTAATTCTTGAGTTTATTTGAAGATAAGGTATAAAAATATGAAAATAATATATTCTCTTAGGTTTCAAATATAAAGTATATTTTTATCGACTAAAACAACAAAATTATAGCAAATAATAGTAAATCATATAATAATTCTTTATTTAATCTTTTAATTAACGGTTTGGTTAAGAACTCAAATGATTTTCTCCACATTTACTCTATTATTATTGAGTAAATATAGACTGAGTTTGTTATAACAATTCTCATGTTTTTTCCTTCGATTTTCATTATGTCATTCATTCAATTATAGCCACAATAAACAAAAAGTTGTTAGGATTTCATCTGTCAATCAGTGCCAATAAATAAATGCTAACAAAAAAAAGACTAAGAATTTTATCTTTTATTTGGTTTTATTTTTCTTTCATCTCTTTATTCTTCCAGTTTTTGTGTCTCATATTTCATATGTTCTTTAGATATGAAAAAATATTTATAACGAAATGCACGCAAAACTTGAATATAAATTATTTGAATATAAACTAAACACTAATGGAATCATATTTCTGAATAAATTCTAGTAATTGGCAGTAATTTTAGTAATCAATTAAAATCTGTCACCAATCAGAACTGATCTGAATTAGAGTATCTAGTTGATAAATCTAATTATAATTATTTGTATACACTTTATATACAATTTATTCTGAATTCTTTGCGTTTTGATTGCTTTAATGAATGAAAACTCAAAAATTCTGAATGAAATATTCCGATTTTGAAAAGCTACTTGCTCATTATAATACACTGAATCGTCAGAATAATAAATTATACAATTTTCAAAAGTCTAAAAACTCCATAGCTCACAATTCTATACATATCCAGCTCAATATTCCTATACATAATTTATCAAATATTGAAATTCTTTTTATTTACAAAAACTTACTTTTCATATAAGTTGAGTAAAGATTTGAATCAATAATAATATGAATAAATGAATCAAAATATTATTGAAATGTATGTAAAAAATCAATATTGGATTTGCATTAATAGCAGAGATGCGCACCTGTTCTCTCTCGTTAGTTGAGATGAGGTCATTTTATGCATTTATTAAATGAATCATTTACTAAATGATGGAACAAAAATGGATCTGAATTATGACCATGCTATAAACAGATTTACACAATTTTCTCATAAGATATAACCATTTCCCTATTTTTATAAACAAGTACAGTTAGCGTACAGATAAAAGTATAAGACTACCATAAATAGGGATTTGTTATAATAATCGATTTTAGACACTGGTTAATGTTTATATTTGTCTACCCTTGCACATCTCTAGTTGATAAAATATTAAAAATAAATAATAATAATATAGAATATTTGCAATTCTTGTATTCATATATTCTATTTATGATAAGACCTCTGCTTTTGTTGACACACAGAAAGATCTCTTAAAGAAAATTATTAAAAAGTAAAGAATCGAAGAGTCAGTGGATTAGAGAAAGAAATTTAATCCCATATTTGTGTTCATAAGTTAGTCTTTGAGACCAAAAGTTGTTCTTATGAACTATGACTGGAATTTCTTCATTAAAAGCGTTGGAAATATGAAACGGAATTCAAACAAAAATTGAGTTCAAAAATATTTGGAACAAATATAAAGAATTTGATCCAACAATCAATTGCTGTGTTATACGAATTCTCAATGAAAAACAAGTTCAACAGAATTGGATAAAAACTTAATAAAAAGAATAAATTGAATGAAATTTTATAAAATAAATAAATGACATATAATATTGGGAAACACATACAGAATCTCATTCCAGGTCTCTTCGCCAAACAGTTTGAGCACAAGATCTTCGAGACAACAGTGAATGAAACCATACTTTGTATGAAATTAATATAAAGCATAAGTGTTTGCACAGAATATTCTTCAATCAAATTAATATTATATTAAATAAAGAGGAAATTATGTTTTACTTACCATTATTACAGACAACCGATAGAGATATTATCTCAATATACGTATAGCCGTAGACATGACTGGTTTTGGCAAATAATTCATAATTAAATTCTCTGTTTGTTTGTGAAAATCGGTTAACAGTTTTGTGTGAATAAAGTGAATAAATTGTCTTTCATTCGGACATAACTTGATTTTCGATTCAATCAATAGATAGAGAGAATAAATGTCTTGTTTTCCACCCAATTGTGGTGTAAAGTCAGTTAAGACTTGGACTGAGTCTATCCTAACCTCCTTTTACAGTTAACTTATACTTTCTCTACTCTATTCTTGCGTTAACTTATATTTTTATGAGTTCTCCTCTTATTTATTGGACACACAATAAAAATAATGAATAAGATATAGTCAAGTCTTACGACTTTCAATACATACTCCAAATATAAAACATAGTTTTCCGCACACTTTTACCAACAGATCTTCGTACGAATGAATAGCATTTTTCCTCTTTTCTCAACAAACTTATAGAGAGCTACGAATGGATTCTGTGAATGAGGCAGAGCTGCGCACCAGAAGATTATTGGTATTGACATCGGGTTTGCGTTAAGAATCGCATTCAACGGGTTCTCCGTATTTGATGAGGTTTTTTGAATTGAATTTTTTATATTCAGTTTAACAGTTGTTTTCTATATAAACACTTTCGGGTATTCTATTCAAATAAAATATTCATTTCCTATAAGCCTATAATTATAGACAGAATTTCACTCTAAAAGTGCAAACTTATTAATTCAGTTCATTTGATCTATAAGTGAAATAATTGGCATATTTTTAAATAAGCATTTAATTTATGAATAATATCAATCTTATTTTTAGAGATTCAAACATGGTATTATTTGTAAATGAACATGATGAAAATGTTTGAGCACAATATATATATAAAGTTATATACATACATACAAAATTGTATAAGAATTGATTTCTTTATGTTAAATGTGGCTCTGGTGAAACATTTCAACGAAGAAAATAATACGAAAGAACGAATATGATCGGTCAAACTCATTACCCAGATAGCATAAACCAATGATCATCATCCAGAGGCCGATTAACTGTATAGACATTATTTCGATGTAAATAATTGGAATAGTAATACGATAACAGCTATTACCAAGATACAAATAGAAATGCAATTCGGTTACCATTTTATGTTAGTTTTTATAATTTCTAATATCTTTTGATTAAAAATCTCTTCCAATTGATTACAGCATAATTGAGAAATGTCTCGAAATAATTCATATAAGTGTACTTGGTAAACATTAAAGTAATAAAAAGTTGTAGCAATAGTCAATAGGGATCGAAAATTCCACAGTTTCTGCATTGGTATCCCATTATTATTGAATGCTTCAAAAATTACCCTATTCAATTATAATGGGAATGCAATTTAAATTCTGAATTTTCGAGCAATGTTTTCTGAATTTTGAGTAAATTTCTCAAAAATATCTTGATTTCGAACCTTATATATCAATATAAATGAAATATAATATAAGAAAGAAATAAAAAGTAAACACGAATTTGCAAAATGATTAATAGAGTGCTATTGAACTCTATCTGACACCCGATAACTGTATATAAAATATTAGACTGTATTATTAGAGAATAAATTCATATTTATTGTACACTTTCTAAGTGCTAACACTATAATAATTCAGATGATTGTTCATTGCACCCTCATACTTTTCCAGTCTAAATTCTGATTCTAAATATGAATCATTCATAACTATGAATGAAATTTACTATAAATTCTTATATAACAGCAATTTGTTGTAAAATTGCTCAAAAAATTAAATTAGAATATAATGTAATTTAATATTGAATAAGATCCAGAGATAGGCAATGGGCCTGACGACAGGGGGTAAGCCAAAAAATTTTGCCAAAAGGAGTACAAAATTGTACAATGAATGACTTTTGAGGGCCAAAAGTGCCCCATTTTCGCGTTTCTTCCTCAAAAAGATCGAAAATTAGAGGGGGTATGCCTCAGCAAAATCACAGGGTATACCCCTACCTGTACCGCCCCCATTGCCTATCTCTGATAACATCTTAGATTTGAGCCTCTCTTGCATTCATTCAGTTATAGAAATAGAAGTTTGGATTTTCTAACCATTACTTATGTTTTGAATAAAAGCGGCAATTATTTGGACAAAATTATAACTTTATCTCAAATTCAAATTCAAATGAAATATGTATTCAAATACAATGAAATCCATCAAATGTAGTGCATATGAACTAGGTCTGTTTTGTCAATACATCTTGGAGGATTACAGTTAGTAATTAATAACAAAATTCGAGTAAATGTATTTGGATTTTGCATTTATTATGAAAATATCGGCCGATTATTGTATTAATAATTCAGATTTTAAGCTTTAGAATCATTAGTCTCTATAATACTCAGACAAATAATATTTATTTGAATGAATTCAATAATCGCGTGTCAATTGAGTTCTGTCTGTCTCTGAATTATATTCGTTTTAATTACTTTCAGGCAATGATATCACTGTTATATTTGCAGACAAATGCGAATTAATGATATATTTAATGAATTTGACTTTAATTATGATCCGGATATTTATGAATTGTGAATAATATATAGAGAATAGAGAATTCTGCTTCACATCAATCATACAAAAACTTTATATCAATTACTTCTGCTCTGAAGAATCGAATGAAGAATAGAAGACAAATAAATTGAATTTTGATTTCTTATAAACTTATCGGTTCATTCAGTTTTGCTCAGTTACTAAAAAGAAACTATTTTTTAAAAGAATCGTATCTTTAAATAACTTTATCAATGAGAAGGTTAAAGACTATAAGAGATTTGGAAATATGAAGAAATAAAATCAAATATTTATATCAAATAAGAATAAAATAGAAAAAATCAGCTAAAGATCAGAAATAATTCAAATAATGATTAATTCTTATGTTTAATATAAAAAGACTTCAGATATTCATACATTCATTAATAACACTAAAAACATGAAGTTTTTAATTATAAACTCAAATATAATTTTGATTATCATTTATCACTTAACCTGGGATTTGGAAAAAATGATAGGCCAAGCAATGGGTCACTTCTACACATCGGAAATCTGACAAAAATAAACTGATCGATAGATTAATATATAGAAAGGAATTCCAGAGAGAATACCACTCAATAGAATAGGTATGTAATTATTTGCTGGCTTTAAATGTGCTCTCATTTAGTATATAAATAAAAATATACTCTTTTTTATTGCAAAGTTTACTTTTAAACTACACTTAAAGAATATGAGAATATATTTATGTTTGCTTTCATTCCCAATAATAACTCTTCAAATATTTTCAAAAAATAGAAAAAAGTCTTCAATTTATAAGAATATTCAGCATTTCTATAGAGAATTGTTTCTTCATATGTATTATATTCGTTTGAATTTACTTTTATTTGAAACGATTTAAATGATTGTCACATATCTATTGAGTTGAAGGAAGAAATTTATGCTCAGAAATGCCGAACACTTGCAGTGAATGCATGTAATTGAATGTATTTTTCTGAAAATCTCCGACAATTTCAATACCGATTCGACCCTATACCGATTTTGTTTATTGGGCAAATAAACGGGAATGTTATCTCCAATCGCATTGATTTTCAACGGATCGATAGTAAGACTTATTTTTTTTTACATTTTGTGAGCGAAACCCAAATATGAATTAATTCCGAGGAATGACTAGAAATTAGTTATTAATTTATTTATACATTCATTACTTCTTTATTTAATTTTTTTGTCTGACAGACAAACACACAAAAAAAAAGATTTATGGTTTCATACTCTCTATAATTTATACGGTGTATATCTAATCACTCTGTACAGCAAGATTATTCTATACTGGTACAATTATCATAAATTACAATGTTGCAGATCAGTCTTTCATTGCAAATGTCCAAAAAGTCACCATGCCTAGAGAGGAGTGGGTAAGAATATTTTTTCAAAATCGATTTTGGCATAGATTAAGATGAATTTGAATTAGTATTGACCCTCGTGCTTTTATTAAATCTATCAGTATATATTATAGTACCAGTGCTTTTAATTTGAACGAAACTTTAATAAATTTTCATCAAATTCAGCTCAACATCAATTCAATTAATTTTTTTCTTACAGTAGTTTGAATTTTTTTTTAACATTTTTAGATTCTTTCCAGAGATGCGCACAATTTACTAAATTTAGCTTTCACTTTGAAAAGCTTACGAATATACTTAACAAGCTTATTTTTTTCGTTCTTTACATTCTTAGGAGTGTCCTGGAACAAATTGAGTCAATTGTATATAATCTAACATTACATTCAGCATTAATGTGACAAAGGTGATTTAGCATAATGATCTAATGATCATCTCTGAAATTCTTACTAAATTAATGCTTTGAAATCAAATTCCTTTCAATTCCTTCATTGGCTTTAAATTAAATGATTTATTCCTTATATCGAAATTCATTGGCTTTATGTCGACTCCATTCACATCATTCACATGAATCACATTTTCCACAATTACTCCTCAAATGGTTTTTATGATACAATTTAAGTCTCTATTAATTGTCGTCACATAACCAATAACTCAATTCATATATAAACTTTAATTGATTTGACCCAATTGGTGACTTGATCTTTATAATGGCACCACCTTGCACATAATAGACTGTAGAATAGTTTGAAAGTATTTTTTATTTCTTGTGAACTCAGAGATCATTAATATTTGTCAATTGATTTCTGTATTGAATCGCAAGACCAGAGTTTCGGTCATTTAATTGCTCTAAACGTCAAATACAAATATCACTCAATATTTTTCTCAACTTTTTTTAGTTCACAATCTTTTGTAAAAAAGAGATCCTTTCTTTAAAATCGACAAAAACTCTCACCTCTCACCTCAAAATATTGTTATTTCTATATCGATGTCAACTCATATCTGAGAAATCAATTAATTTCAATGTAATTTTATTTCCGTTCAATCAATAAGTCTTAACATTTCAAACAGCTGTTAATTTTTATTTTTGTTAATACTGTAAACCAGCTATTCTTAGTTAGAGATACCAGTATCCTTTCTATATTTTCATTTTAAACATTATTCATGAATGAATAGAAGATTATTTGTTCGCTTACTCTTCAATCTTCAAGCTTACAAAATGAGTTCAAACATTCAATAATTCAAAACGAATGTTAAGTTTAATATTAAGAGTAGAGTTTGAATA
>JAQIWA010000587.1:0-28551 GCA_034693305.1 Eueremaeus valkanovi
GGGCGCCCCCTCTAGCTAGAAACTTTTTGAAAACTGATTTATGATCCTTGGACCTTCCTCTATCGAAAGCCGCTGAGAGCCTTTTGATTTGATCCATAGCCCAGAGGTGTACAGAAGTACGGTATGGTCCTTTGTTTAAATAGTATTCGCTTCGTATCAAAAAAGCACCGAATGATTAGTTCTTCAAACGCTATAGTATTATAAATCACAAAAGAGAGAGAGCATTAAGAGCTCGAAATCACGTAACAACTTGAGAGAGAGAAAGAGAGAGAACAGCGATCAGAGCTACAAAGGTATGGGTATCTGTGAATACAGTGAATGTGAATGTGAATAGAGATGATTGAATGTATGAACAGTTACTATATTAATATCATAGCAGAGATGCTGAACACAATACTATGGTATTATATCAATAGCTGTACTGCACTGCACTGTACTGTACTGTACTGTACACTGTATTACGTATGTATGTTATGTACTGTAATCTTACTGTATGTACGAATATGAGCAACAATTGCTGTCACCGACACATTCACGACAAACGATTCATGTCTTGGATTTGATTTGAAGTTTCAATATATAGTGTAATAAATTACGAATACATTAAATTCAGTGTAATTTATAGCTATAGAGAGCGTAATATAATTAAGCGATTGAATAGTTTAGAGCAAAGAATGTTCAAAAGCTTTATCAATACTAATCATAATTGGCTATAGTTTTCATTTAGAGTTTATTATAGAATAGTATAGAATATAAATTAGTTTTTGTATTAATTAATGTTATTTTAGTTAAATCACTGATTGAGAAGATTATGAATAAGAAAACTATTATATACTATAGAATAGGCACCCAATGTATTCAACTATTCGTTAATACTTCTGTACTTCAGAACTGGCCGTACAATTAAGTTATAATTATTATTCCTATGCTTTCCAAACGTTAACTTTTATTCACAAAAAAATTCAATTCTTTATAGTCGTTGACCTCATGTGAGACGTTTTGTAATTAATTTCCTTTTTTTCTATTAATAACGAGAAAAGCCTTCAGTTAACAAAAACCCACTGTTTCTCAAAACAACTCCTTTAAAGATAACCAAATAATGAATACTGAATACTGTTATAGAGTTATAGAGTGAGGAACACAAATGAGCACTTAGTGAATGATTCAAATTTCATCTCAATTCAGTTCAGTTCAGTTCAGTCCTATTATATTCTATTCAATCCTTTTTCCATATATTCTATACTCTTTTCATCGATACTCTTACTGTATATCAATATAATCTCTTGTCTAAGGTTTTAAGCGATCGTCTCTCCAATATATTCTTTTCAAATCATCCAAGAATTTAGTTTACATGAAATCAAGAAAATTTCGAAATATTTTTAAGTTATTTTAAATATAAATATAAACTTAGGACTGACTGATCTTTTGAATGCATTTTAAGTCTAAATTAATGAAAATATTTCAACGAAAAAGACACTGAGAAGAGAATGAATGGTTTGAATAACATTTTTGTGATCAGAAAGTTTGAAATCCACACGAATTGACTGCAATCTGAATGAAAAGAGAATTTCATTTCTAATGAGAGGATTTGAAGAAAAGCCCAATCCTTGCGATAAGAGATAATGCATGAATTGTTGCGGAAATTTTGCTTAAAATCTTAATTTGTTTAAATGTTTTGGTCGGTTGGACACAATAATTGCTAAATTGACACAAAAATCCAATTTTAGTACAAACTTTCCAATGTTTTAGTGAAGAAATTCAATTAACTGAGAATTTTTCAAATGTTTTTGTCTTAGTTTCCATATTTCAAACAAAATTCTTAAAACAAACCCTTAAATGAATTCTTAAGACTTAAGTTATGTTATAAGAAGTCATTGAAAATTAATGGAAACGATAGGATTGAAAACTGGTTTAAAATTCTGTAAAACCTTTTTTAGCGGTTAAAGATTGAATTTACTGTCAATGACATCAATAAAACTGGACGGTATGGCATGGTTTGGGGAATGGTATGTTTGCAGAATTGGGGATAATTTATTCGGATTATTATTTTGTATCAACTTGTTTCTGATGCAAAACTTATGTCTCATTAAATTCAAAATTGAATTTTTGATTCGTCACTCAATTAAGAAATGCAATTCGTTTTTCATTCTCTTCTCATTTGAATTATGAGTTTTATATAATTATATATAATTTAATTGAATTATTTCGTTTCGATTCAAACTTTAAACTGATTTTTGTAATAAATATCATAAGGTTTTGCTTAAACTCCATTCATATAAAACTCAATCTCTTTTTCTGAACTCAGATATAGAATATGAAAAGAATATATTTTTTAATAATACTATAAATTGTCTCTAATATGAGTCAATGATATTAAAGCAAATAATATAATAAAATGTATAATCAGTGAAATGGTTGTGAAAATGTAGAGAAATTGAAAGAACGAGTTATTCGTAGTTATTGAGCAAAATTTAAAAATATACAAGACTTGAAAATTTAGCCAATTATTGGATTTGTAATTAATTTAGTTCGGAATCGACTGCGAAATCGCATATAAGTTCCGAAATGAGAACAGATTTGAAGAAACGGCAATCAATCATATGATAGCGTAATATTGTATTCATATTAATAGCAATATTTGTATTATAGGTATTCATATAATAGGTATTGCATTTGAGTATAAGTTATTAAATAACTAGAATATAAAGAGATGATTAGCTTTCAGTCTGATCTTACGTTTGATTCGAGAGCTTTAGAAGCGATCAGAGCTTAGAGTTGCCTATCGTTTGGCCGAAATTATGTTTCGCTGAATATGTGTCGAATTTGTCGCTCAAATGGTTGACTGACTAGAGATTCAATACAAGCAATACATTCAATACAATCCAAATGTCATTCATTCGAGTAGTTGTGAAAAGTCTGGATTCGGGTTCGATGGCTGGAACTGATGTTGAGATGAAGACGTATGGCTCACGGATGGGGTGGCGCTCGACGTCGAATCACTGGGATGTTGCTTATGGTGGTGCGATAAGTGCTCGTTCGCACCGACACCCACACCACTGAATAAAGAGAGTCGGGAAAGCGGTGACGCCTGGACTGCAGCGAAGCTTCCATAAGGATTGGTTAGGCCTGAGAAGGGGTCGTATGGGTTCGCTGAACTGCGACTCTTGTGCGCAGTCGGTCCCACAGCCAGGTTCGATGAGGCACCGGCTGCGGCTAACCAGGTTTGGTGCGCTGCTAATGGCGTTGGCATTGAGGTCGGCGTCGAATACAACATCCGTCCGACAGCACTGGACGCCGAACATGAACTGAAGGGCATATTGTCCGGAGTGATGGGACTCGAGTGGCCGGGACTTCGATGTTGTTGTTGTAGAGATTGAGACTGAGAGTGAAGGGCAGAGTTCTGTAGCGATACCAATGCGCTCAACGGGTCTCGAGACTGATGGGCGTACTTGAGTTGAAGGTTCTGAGGACTCAAAGCCTCGTCTGGTGTCGAGCCGTGTGTCTGGTGACCCACCAACTGTTGACCCGACCGGTGCCCTGAATGATCCAATGGTGGCACAGAGTCCTCATCTGTCGAAGATCTGTTCATCTGTGACTGATCTCTGGGCGACTGTTCGGCGTTAGCCATAGAATATGCGCTGGCATTTTGAGAGTGCACTTGTAGTAGACGCGAATGGCCGACTTGGCGACGTTGGCCATAGCGCTTGGCAGGCAGTGTTCCGGCGTGTCTCTGCATATGGGTCTTGAGATTGCCTATGGATAGTGTCAGTGCCAATACATATGTGAATGAATCAGTTGTACTCAGAGTGTAGTCATAGCTATAGCTATAGATATTCTCATATATTATGTGATAGGGATTAAGTGAGTGCTTAAGCGTTCAGTGCTTTGTGTGTTTGTTTGCTAACCACTACTACAGTACAAGGTCTGTACCTTTTTGGGAGAACGTCTTCCCGCACAGACTGCACGGGAACCTGTCATCCTTGTTGTGTGTGCGGATGTGGGTCTGCATATTGCCCTTCTGTGAGAAACTTTTGCCGCACACACCGCACGCGAACGGCTTCTCCTTCGTGTGCACCGAACGGACATGTGTTTTCAAATTGCCCTTTTGTGTGAAACGCTTTCCACACGAGTCGCACCCGTAGTCTTTCTCGCCGGTATGTATCTTCATGTGCGTATCGACATTTCCCTTCTGAGTAAAACTCTTACCGCATATCTACACAAATATTGAATTCTTTAGTCTTATATCCAATATATGCGTAATTTTTTCATTCAATTACTATATTTTCATAAATTAGTAGAGAATTAATTGAAAATAATAGGAGTGTTCGCTGTGTTCGCTGTGTTGGGCCAATACGGAAAATATTAGGAAAGTTTAATTAAAGCAAAAAACACCAAAAGTGGTAATAAATAAAATTAATTTATCCAAGAGTTTAGAGCTGGCCTTTTATTATACGCCAGCCCTGATTGGGCTGACAGTAAAGTATAAATTTTAGTTTTTGTTCCAAAACTAAAACTTTGCTCCACATGAGAGAGGGAGGGAAGGGATGGAGGGGAGAGGAGAGGGAGCGAGAGAGAGCATAGGAGAGAGCAGGAGAGAGAAGCAATTAAAGCAATCTCTGATATCAGCCTTAATAGCGTAGAGATAAAAAGGTGACCAAACTCTCAGAGAATGCACTCGTCTTGCAGACAGAGCTAACAGAGCTAACTGAGCTAATGCACAATATATTGACATTATATGAGTTCAATTTATGCGTTCGAAGCGATGCTAATAATTCTTAACTAAAACAGTTAAACAGGATTTGGAAAAACTATTAAAAGCATAAAATAAATGGCAAAACACTAGAAAAAGAAAAGAAAACCGAAATCGCAAATAAAGTCTCTGAGAAATGCTTTTTATTGGATTTGTATCCAATTTGAATGTCAGCCGCACTGGAGATGCTTTGCGTCGGAATGGGAGCGAAGAATAAAAATAGGAAATACTGTACAGTAATACTGCAAAAGAGTATTTATATTTGTATAACAATATTGAGGCGAACAGAGAGCACAATCATATAGACAGAGATAGAGACAGACTGGGAATGGGATGTAAAAAGAGTAAGAAGAGTACCCTTACGTGACAGGCATATGGTTTGTCGCCGGTGTGGATCATCATATGAGTCTTGAGATTACCTGTGCGATAGAGAAGACTCGCTTGAGCAATTGAGTCATTGGTCAGATAATAGGGTCGACTTAATTGGACAAACCTTTCTGAGTGAACAGTTTGTGACAGACCGGGCACAGGAACTGCTTGTTATTGGTTGGGTTTCTGTTGCGCGACATGGTTGAGGAGCCGGATGCAGCCGACGCTCGTCTCTGCGTCTGATGGTGGTGATGGTGGTGGTGGTGGTGAGGTAGGCCAGGCACAGCAGCCGACGGGTGCAGATGCGCCGGGTGCGGGTGCAGATGACCTGGGGGGATGTTCGAGAAGTGTTCTCGTTTATGTTCGTGAGACTCGTTTGGGTTCATTCTGGTTGAGCACGTGGTGGTCACGATGTCTGAGGACTTGTTTAGTCCGGCACTGACACCAATGCCGGAGTACTGCTGACAGATATCGCACGGATAAGACTTATCTTTATTGTCCGGATGGGGACACTTGTGTGAACTGATTCCCGAGTGGGGATGTGTTGAATGAGTTAGTAGTATATCACTGGGAGAGGCCGAGGAGGGCCCCGCCGCTGGTCCGGGAGAATTAGCACTTGTAGTGAGAGTGTTGGGTGCGCTCAAAGTCGACATTTTCTCCAAATAACTGGAAGCGGCGGCCAATTGGGATATACCCGAAGTGGCGAACTGTAAAGGATTCTTCTTGAGAAACAAGTCGGTGAGACTGGCCTGGTAGCCGGGCCATGGGGATTTCTGACTGGCACTCGCAAGTGATGGACTGACCCATGGAAAAGCACCGTTTTGCATGTTCATAATCAACACCTCCCGGAGCTGATTGGGTTGTCTGTCTCTCACCACTGCTCCTCAGCACTGTTAGCTTTTGCACTGTTATTATAGACAACTTTTCTTTTCATATAATATTAATATTATTAAAGAATTACAGATATTATTGAACACAAAACGGCACTAAAATATGTCTAAGTTTTTAAAACTTATTCAATATTTTGGTTGCGATTTATCAGTCGATTCAAAGTTCAATGAATTAATAATTTATTTGTTTTTGTTTATTCAATCAAATTGTTTGATATCCAGCGTTGAGACTCCCAGTGATATTGTGGAGCACTGATTGTGACTGAGATTGAAATTGTTGAGAGGTTTGAATTGTTGCCCATTTAGTAGATTCTGGGAATACTTATTACGGCAACAATCGGATGAAACGAACAACAAGTTTACATATTTGTTGCATTGAATGCATTGCATTGGATGCTAGTATAGAGACATATAGGCCGTAGAGACTGTAGAGACCATAGAGACTACAGAGACATACGTTGACACAAGCGATCTTCGATCCAATAGATCCTATCAGTAGGCCTAACAAGTGAGCACAGATGCATTAGAGTTGGACTCCAATGTACTCTTGACTCTCAGTCAGCCAACTCAGCCGACTCCAGATTATTGTGTCCGAGAGTAGAGTCTTCTGATTATTTGTATTCCGATTGTCTGCACTCATAGCGCATATTTGAGATCAAAGCTATTGAGAGATTCAAAGAGAAAGACTGTTATTAATGCTATTGATTCGTATGAATATTAAAGCGATTAACTCATTAATTAAAATAAATTATTGACATTCAATAAAACCAAAACTTTAAGTTTTTCTTTAAATTTTGTTTTCAAAGCACTTGAACTGAAAAGCCTATACTATTAGGAAATTTTGCTTAAAATCATTGCATTAATTAGTTTAAGATTCAAAATATGATAAATGAAGACAAAAAAGTTTACGCATTTATTATATGATTTAAGAAATTAATATTAATAAAGCACATATTTCTACTATGTTTATGAACTCGTCCATTCAATTACAAAATAAATTATCGCATTTTATGCCGAATTCAAGTATTTTTAAACTTTTCTATAAATATAAGAAGTCCAGAGATGCCGAGATTTGACCCTCACTTGTAAATGTGATTCAAAGCAGAATAATCTTTGGCTATAATTAGGCCCATTGTAGACATAATCTTAAACGTATACAGTACAGTAGAGGCAGAATTTTGTGTTTCTTCAATCACGTGGGGTAGTTCTTATACAGATTTAGTCTTTGTATAAGATCTCTGTGCATTGCCCTGTACTCTACCATTGGTTTCTTTATGTGCAGTACTTTAATTAGCAAAGAGTTATAATTAATGTTTTTTGTTTCGAAGCCCAAGACTCGATCAATAGAGACATTTTTATAATCCATGTCTGTGTGCAATAAAATTTGAAAAATAACTTTTTATGTGACGCGTCGCGCAAACTGTGGACAGAATTGAAAGGATTCCTATGGAGACTATGGAGGCATTGGAGGCATTTGAGGCATTGGAGCTATAGAGGGCTATAGAGAGTATGGAGACTATGGAGATGGAGATGCGATCAATGAACTTAGATGTCAACCATACAGATGAAAGGCAATCAATAACATATGAATGAGACAATCCAAGAACACGGTCTGCCTTCCAATAGAGGTCAACTGCTTTTGCAACCATTCCTTTCCATTCCATTCCTGATATGGATCAAGAATTTGTTCAGCACTGCATCCAATTCTAGACAAGAAATCGCTTTTTATGTTCTCTTAACGATAAAACGTTTTCGGATTTTATTTTAAAATATTTTTCAGCTAAATGTTAGCAATAATTGAATTGAATATTGAAACCAACTTTTATTACACTATATATACTGTATATTACTATACGTTCGGATTCAGAATTTAAATTAGAAATTGAATTAATTAATAATTATTTGAAATGAAATGATTAGCCTAGCTATAGATTTATTTTTATATAAATACTAAACTATGAAAACCTATTAATCGTTTTGTATTCAGAAATAAAAACTAACTTTTTTTTATAAGTTATGTAACCATTAATAGAGTATTTATTTGTGATTTGATTATACACTGAACAAGTTTTCAATTATACAATTTTTTGTTCATTGTTTAGTTTTGTTAATTTTATTCTTTATATTTTCATCTTTTTCTGAAGAGTTTAAAAAAGTAAATATTGAAAAACAAATTATTTGATAAAGAAAATCAAAATTTAAACTAAAAACTCAAAGAATTTATAGTATTTCCGAAATAAAAGTAGAACTCATTCAAACCAATTCCTAAATTATTATTTAAAACTTATTTTTACGCAGTTTTTCAAATATTCATTATTTGTACGACTTATGTGATTGCGGGCACAGAAAGTGTGAATTAATAAAACATTTGCAAAATATGTTAAAAGTTTTTTAATAAGAAAAATATTTGAATTTAATTATTCTGAAAACACTTTAAAGTTTTCTATCAAAACGTGTTATTATTTAAAAAGTTTGATATATTATACTCTGCTTCCAATCGAAATAGAAATAAGAAAATTGATGTAGACTACAATTAGATTATTTGAATTTTGAAGTAACAATTGACCAGGCACTATGATAAGAGAATATTGAGGTCTAGTATAGCATCAATTCAATAGATTGTGTGCACTTTCTCTCCACTAAATTGTAAGTCGAGTCAAATAATCTGCTTTATATCAAATTGAATTCAGTTTTTGTCTGAACACTGGCTGTTGTTTGTGTTTATTCAATAACTCACAGCAATTACAGCAATATTTTCTTACGAAATAAGGATTTTGATGAAAAAGTCTGTATTTATTACAATTGCTTTGATTTCTGTTGAATTAGTAGAAGAGATATCATATTAATAGCTATTAATCGAATTGATAGAAAATAACGGAAATTCATCATTCATTCAGAACTTTTGTTTCTAAAACATTACTTCAAGTCTAATAATTGAGTAAAAATTAATACTATATGTGAAAACAAATCAAAGAGTATACAACAGTAAGTAAGGTGCAAAATGCCAGTCCTTAGATCATAGAAATTATCTCCGATCCGATCTAATATTAACTGGCTTGTGTGTAAGCTAGGTAAAGAACAGTACATTTCTATTATATTAATATTTGTCGATTCATTATTAAAGTATGAAATAATGACCGAACCAGTGCTTAGAAAAGGTTTATGAATTTTTGGCTCAAATAGGGAGTCTTAAACCTTCCGAGTCTTCAAACAGAATAGTCGAGGAAAATCTACCTGTTCCAAATTGATTCAAGCAGATTAAACAGAGCTTGACTGAGTAGGGCTTAATTAATGCTAAATATATTAGAATTTTGTCGAATCTGTACTAAAGTACTATTGAATTCACCCAAAATGTTGCCTTTAGTTAGTCAAAGTAGTCTTAGGGATATTTAGCCAGTGCTAACACTCGGGAAGAATATTTATGCTAAAACCACCCTTGGCCAACCTTAAGTAAAACTCGGAGAGAAATGTTATGAAATATCGATATTTCAATCAAAAGTCTAGAAAAAACTGAAAAGCATTTTACAAATCTATTACTCAAACAGATTCTCATTTGAATTACAAATACAGCCGATTGACTGAAATGAACAGCGTTTGACATTAAGGCAGGTCTAGTGTTAGATCCAATGGTTACGAGTATAGTATACCAGTGTTAAACAGATTCAGTACAAGAGATTTTCAATAATAACATTCATTTTATGGAACATTGCGTGCAATCATTTGTTTCACTACTTTTGATGAACAACTTCTATACACTACTGTAACAGTTGACTACAATATGATTATAGTAAGATTGGCAACAAATTATCTCTGAATTTGAAATCATCCCTGACATTCTTAAAATACTAACCCCAATGTACAGTAAGGCCTGGTTAGGACCTCATTCAGCAAATAATAACTGTTTTTGTCCAAATCCTAATATAAAAACGATTGTAATTTTAATTTAAGTAAATTTTCTCAATTTTCGTAACTTCTAATGATTGCGCGCAAGAATCTAATGAATCTAATGAGCAAGAATATCTTTCAAAGAAAACTGAGATTTCCTTGGATAGCAGGCAGTATAAGGATAAGGCTCTAATTTTTTGCTAAATCCGACAGTGATATGAATAAAACAGACGTCTATCCTATCCAGGGTGTATTCTCATGTAATCCAGTGGACAACTCTGAACCTAAAACTACTGCATATTTCAACTCTAACTTTTCTGAGCCTTAACTTTGACTTTTCTTTTGAATAGTTTAGTTGTTTTGAGTCCAAACTACTAAACTTTTGACCAATGAAGTGAAAATATAATCTTTGAAAATATTAGGAGATATTCGCACATAATATCAGTTTATATTTATATTTAACATATGCTTTGGTTGAGTGCACGGCATCTACACTATGACTAACAATAAATTCAATTCAATTCACTTAATAAACATAAATTGATTTTATGTAATCTGTATTTATTCACAATTATATTGTAATACTTTGAACCCAATATGAAAAATAAATATATTTCATTCATAATTACATTTACATAAAGTTTCACTT
Source organism: Eueremaeus valkanovi (assembly GCA_034693305.1). Classification (NCBI taxonomy): domain Eukaryota; kingdom Metazoa; phylum Arthropoda; class Arachnida; order Sarcoptiformes; family Eremaeidae; genus Eueremaeus; species Eueremaeus valkanovi. The sequence continues at coordinate 10,544 of JAQIWA010000587.1, forward strand.
AAATCGTAAGACCAATTATATTTATAAGGCTATAAGGTTTGCATCAGATATACTGATAATTTGAAGTATCCCAGACTCAAACACTACTCAAACAGTAGAATACTTTACAGAATATAATACAAAATAACAAAATTATCTGAAAAAGAGATAAAGTCAAGACTGGATTGGACTCACATTTTTCATTTAAAATTAACTAATTTAATAACTCTGATAACGACCAAAAAAAGTTGAAATTAATATTTTGTTTCATATGATTTGCATTCAAAAGGCTTTCATATGATTTCTAATTTATAACGAATTGAATTTAATTGGCGGCAGAGTATGGCATAAAGGGTGCCATTAATTGGATGCCATTTATTTGATTCAACTCTACTATTATTGAATGCAAAATTATATAAATTAGTCTGACTCAATTAAAACGTATATTTCAATTATCTCATTTTATTCTTTAGTTCTTTTCAGGGGTTCGCAAGGGGGTTACCACTAATTATTTTCCACCTGAGAAATTTTCATGACTCTCAGTTGACCATGGGGGTATTTTGGCATAACTCGCTACTTCATCCCTGATTTTCTGATACAGAAGGTCTATATAAAAGAATTTGATCAGGCTATTTGAATATACTTAACTGAAATTATATATAATTAAAAATGTTTGAGAAATCTTTGAAAACCTATCGAATTATTTATAAATATATTTATATTTTCGATGCGATTGTATTATTTGAATAAAATATTTGTCCGAATATTTCTTTATAATAAAAAAGTAAATTTTAATTATGATTTGTTAGGCTCTAAAGAAAAAGTTAATATTATTGTCCCTGACATACATTGAAACCGGCCTTTCTTTAACTCATAAGACTGAGAATTTTGTCTTAAAATAGTTATTATTATCCGTTTATTCTTGAAAAGTTATTTCAACTATCATTACTTAAACCATACGAACGCTGTTTTTCTGCATAAACAACATTCAAATGAGAATATGTTAATGAATTCAAATCTATAGAAGTGTTTCTAATTAAGTAACCTTTGCTTAACTGTGTTTCGCTGTTAGTCCTTAATCTACAATACAGTATATTTGATACAAACACTCTATTAGACTAATAGTAATAGATTAATAAATATTTTATCTGAACAAACATATCATATTTCGTGTAAATTTAGTACTTAATTGAATTAATTGAGTAAAAAATATATACAAATAATTCTATTAAAATGATTGATAATCTTCTGTATATTCAAAATATTCAGTATTTGAATGGACGTAAAGAATAAGTTTAGGAATTAATGAGAAAGTATTCGTTGAATTATGGAAATAAAAACAAACGATTAAACAGTTATAATATACTAATTACTAAATAAATAAATATTTTTTCTAATTTAATAAATATTTGAAAATCATTTAAGATTTAGTGAATGAATTGTATCTTCTTTTTGGTAGTGAATAGCGTTTGAGTCGAAGACATAACAAAAAGAAAATAAACGTAAACACAAAATAAGGAAAAGTAAAGCAAAGGAAAGCAAAGCAAAGAAAATAAAATCAAAAACCACTAATTTGTGCGAACAGTCTGTCATTTATATGGCATTTAGTAAAATCAATATTAATATTAATATTTTCTTCTTCTCTGTGCAATAGACTCCTGTATTCTGCACACACTGTACACAAATAGAGTATTAAGTGTGCAGTAGTGCAACACTTTATGCATTCAAACTAATACAGTGTTCCAGTACTCGATCGCCTCTATATCGCGCATAGAGTGTGCGAGTTGTGTGACAGCAGCTGTTCGTCAGCTAAGAATGTTGAGCACAAAAAATAGTGTTTAGACAAAAAACCTGTAAACCTGTTTAATTGCTTTTATTAACTATGAGCTACAGAACTGCCATTTTTCTGCTCAACATAAACAAGCCTTTACCCTGCCTCTTTTGCCTCTATCGCCACTTTACCCCTTTCTCTTCCTCTCCTCAGCCACTGATCTTTATTCTCGAACCTAGACTTTGGCTTCTGGCCAATGTCGCACCCAATCGGACAATTAGTTTAAACGTACTAGTTAGAAGATTATACACTTGGCCGGGTCAATTTTGAAGTAAGCGTTACACAGTTTACTAAACATTTATGAAAGCTTTTCAAAAGTAGTAATTCAGTGATCATTGAAGGATTGACCCTTACATCAGAAAGTAGGGATAGGGCACCCTTTCACCTATAGCTTTTTGCTAAGTTAAAGGACACTGATCATGTGGTTGATAAAATGCATAGGAAATCGATGAATAAAATTCACAAAATTAAAATCAGCTACACTTTACTTTTGCATGGGATCTATAGTTTTATTTCTGAGGCCATTCACACGCAGTGATTAATATTCTATAAATGCGAGATTAATTTATATAATTGTACATGGCTCATTCACACATTTTCAATATGATTTCATTTTATTTCTAGCAAACAGCTTGTGGGGGTAAGGGTTGAATTGTTAGGTAGATCCATTTGAATAAACAAAATCAATGTTCTCCTGAGATTAGAATTACACATTTTCTATAGAAAAGGCATTATTGGGTAATGGAGCAGGGCATAAATAGTACATGGAACGACAGATTCAAAACTCGATATATGAAGAATAAAGCATTTCTTAATCTTGGAGCTTGCTCAGTTTATAAAATAATCGTTATTATAACATATCGCTGTTAGTGGAGGAATACGGTAATACTGACTACATATTTATTGGCTTAAAGACTAAATAGTTTGTCCACAAAATGATTGAATTTTTATGTTTTATAAATTAATTGAACTCATAATCAAAAATAAAGAAATCTTTTTTCGGATTATTTTAAAAACAAAAGTTTAATGGAATAAAAGTTTTTAATGCAGATAAAAATGGTCTTGATGCTCACCAATCCACTTCGCTCTAAACGCTTTGGCTGTACAATCAAAGCACCCAGTGCACATTAGTGCATATTAGTTGGCTAGCTTTTTAGATAAAGACTATGACTTTATTTTGGCTCAGCCACGTTAAAAGCTAAAAGCCTTCAGTTCTAATAATAAGTTTATTGAAACCATACTGGTGAGGTGAACATGAATGAAAGTAAATGAAGTACCCTTGAACATTGACAGTTGTAATGAAAAGAATAAAATATTACATTCACTACAAATACAAAAGAAGTTAATTGTCTGAAGACCCGGACACTCAGTCTATTGTATAAATGCGTTTGAATTAAGAGTTTTCAATGTATTATACAATAAAATAATTAACATAATAGCTACAGATTTCCTAACCTTTGCCCTTGCACAGACCCTGGTGCCCTGGACATGAATGGACATTAGTGTTGATGCTATGTATTTATATTATTGATATATTTATTGATTAGAATTAAGGTTTGAATTTAGAAAATATTAGAAATGGATAAAGAAGTGGTCAATCAGTTCAATCTTAATTATTTCCCCAATTTTTTAATTTTGTCGACAAAAAGAATTTGATTAATAAAATAATTTTTATTTTCTAAAAAATTGTTAAATAATTGTTTGATATTTTCATAACACATAATAATTAATATACAGTATTATTAGGGAATAACGATGAGTAAGAATAGCGAAAATTCTGTTTTGATTCGTCATTTAAATACTGACGGCTCGACTGTTGCTCTTAAATAAAATGAGACAAAACTAGAAAGCATTGAAACATTGAGTTATAAATAGATTAAAGAATTATTAGATCGACTCAATTGAAAGTAAAATAAATTCCGTTTAATTCAATTTATGTGCGATTTTTAATTTTTTATTCTAACGGTTAAGCAAAACAAATAATTTTGTTATTTTCTAACCTTCTGTTAGCAAAAGCTTTTGTTTTATTTAATCATTTTTTCTTTTCTCGATTATATTTTTCTTTGTGCTGAACATGATTTCAGTTACACATCAATGGAATGGAAGTGAACTTAAAGTATGTCTTTATATAATATAAGGTGAATGTCATGAAAACATGAGCACAACTACAGTCTACAACTGGAATACTGTATAGAATATTCTAAACCATATCAACTCAAGCGCACCTAACGAGTCAGCTATATTATCACCTGACCATGTTCCATTGAAAATTTAGTTTATTTAAAAAATTTAGAGCTTGGATATTGATATTTAGAGATTAATTATCGTTTTATTTTTGAATTCGATTGGTTTATCCAAAATGCTATCGATTTTCTAAAAGTTCTCATTTCTATAAACAATATATTTAATGCAGTTTTCATAGTATTTGACGGAAAAAGTAAGGATTTTATAAAAAAAAAATATTACAAATAAATAAAATAGAATTATGAACTTATCTGATCTGGTATCTATGATTTACTGAATTTCAATCGAGTGATTTACTCATTCTTTTAATTATACATTGATTTCAATTTATTTTCGTATTTCAATCAGACGTTTAGAGATGTTGTGAATCTTAGTTCTAACCAATTCATAGAACTCAACGAATTATATTATACTTTCAATAATACTATTATTTTATCCCATTTTCACACTTTTGTTATCGAGATTTTATTGTAAGAATTCAGAAACAATTTGCCCCTGGTTACTTTAATGATATTGCAGTTTTCAATTATTCTTTTATATGAAATCTCACCATTTTCTCCATTTACAGCATATAATTGAAAAAATAAAATCCATTTCTTTAATAATTGAATCATTTTTTCTGTCATCATTAGCTTTGTGAGCAATTTTAAATAATCAAGTTCAATTTAGTCTTTATTGCCATTATTTCAGAGTAACTACATTATACTGTAGTACTATTGTATGGACGAAGTGTTTATAGTCGACTCTATACAGCAGTAATACTGCACAACTGAATTGGCAAAGATAAGGGCTATTCCGGGTAAATTGCGGAAAACTGTTCAGAACCTCTTTTAAAGGATAATCCAAGATAAAAATGTGAAAACTAAAAAAAATTAGCCATGTCTTATTTTTTGTGGATATAATTTCGATTAATGAGAAGCTTGAGCTAAATTTTATTTAAGTCCTGTTCTCCTGCGAAATGTTCTCGGGGTCTATTATGGGAACAACCAACTTGTTACTTATATCACTGTTACTTTTGCACTTATATCAAGCATGGTCACTTAATTAGCCATTATTCTTGCGTACCTTAAAAGGCACTTTAAAATGATTATTGATTATAAAAGTGCACAGGCTCATTCATTTAAAATCATTTAAATGATTATCCTTTGAAAAACTAATGACTATTTGTATTGATGCAAAAAAGAGTGAAATTAGGCTTGACGCGCCTGGATCAATTCGATTGAATGTATTTCTTTAAGCCTTTGCGATAATACTATAAAAATATTGATTTGTTTTTATACCGAAAAATTCATTCACAGAGTCAGCGGTGATAGTCTGTAAACTGTTGAAGCAGTGTCTGTCTCACTGATGAGGTCTATGCCGCAGACAGAGTAGACCGAGTAGACAGAGCAGACACACACATACACATATCAATATACTGTATACTGTACAGACTGTACATACAGTACATACTGTGCACACTGTACTGCTATGTAGTGTGAAGAGCACATAGAGTACAGTTCTGTTCTATTCGAGTCTACAGCAGATCTACTGTTAATAGCAGAGTCTGGTCTCGTAGTAGTCTTAACATTATATTATATTATATAATAGTGTGTATTGTAGTGTATAGTAGTGTTCAGTACAATACAGTGGAGTGGAGTAGAGTTGAGTAGAGCTAGAGTTAGAGGTAGAGAGTATAGCAATTGCAGTATAACTACTACACGTATAACTAGTAGAGTATACGGTATAACAACTACTAACTTAATTTAGTGTCTGACTGACTAACTGACAATCAACAATAAAATGAAAGTATGAGATGAAAGCAAAAATAAAATGTTGAGAAAATCAAAAACAAAATGTTAGGAAGAAAATAAAGAAAGAAAATTTAGAGGAAGTAAAATAAGATGTAAATAAATATAGAATAAAATAAATAAAATTCGCTCTTTAGGCAAATTAAGCCTATAATTAAATATTATTTTTGAGGCTTTCGAACCGAAATTCGGTGATTAGTCCCAAATGAACGCAAAGTATGAAAAGTACGAAAAGTCTTAAACGAGCGAAAGGAGTGTAAAGTGAGAGTAATATTGTGTAATATACTGTAGAGTAGAGTATATTATACTGTATTTGATATAAAGTTATATATATTTCTCAAATGAATGTTCACATAAAGCAAGCAATCATTACTCGAAATGATAACATAGGATCAGAATAGGAGTGCAGCCAAAGTAGTGCACGAAATGAACATTAAGAGTGTATGGGTTAGACTCGAGTCTACATCAGAGCATCTCAACAATGGGTAATGGCTTTGGGATTGTCAGCTCTCATCACTGGCCAACACAATCGCATTGGCATCCAGTGGTCTGCGAGCCTACGAGTATGGGGGCTATGGTATGGATCGTACGGATAGGTTGCTTACCTTTCGTAATGGACAATGTGGTCAACACACTTTCGACGGCAGCGACGGTGATGATGATGGGTCTGGTGTCTGAGTGTTGGAGCGTCTGAGCCATCACTAAGTTGGCGGCACTGGTATGTGCATCATAGCTGCATCATAGCATCATGCTGTATGGTGTGCACTGCACTGTAGCACTAATAAAAAACAAGGACAAACTTATGTAGATGTTGTGCTCGGCTATGGCTGTGGATGACTCTGGATGGCTGTGCTGGCTGTGAGTGTGTGTGCGCCACTTGCGTCTACTTGTGCTCAGCAATTGTGTAATAATCTATACAGCAGTGTAGACCTGTATATTGAATCTCGTTCAGACTGTATAGTACAGTATACCAGTGCACTGTAGTGTAGTGTAGTGTAGCACTGTTGCACTGTGCACAGGCAGGGAGAGCATAGGCAGAGAGAGCACAGACAGAGCACAGGCAGATAACCAATTGCGAAAAAGAGTTAAAAAAAGATTGCAAACGACAACTTACACCGCATTACACCGTATTATACCGCCGGCTCGACTCGACTGTCTGAGTCTGTCTGTCTGAGTGCACACATCTCTCCAACAGTCCATTTCAGACAGACTTCTGAATTAATTTGAACAGAGCTTCGCGGGTGGGGACTGATCTCGGATGGGCTCCACTCAACTCAACCCAATGGCTATATACTGTAGATTCGCTATCGGCTATATAGCAGACAGTCTTACAGTGCGTTCAATGCTTACAGTGCTTACAGCGCTGGCAGTGCTCTGCTATACGATATGACTATTACACCGCTTTATATTATACGATCGCTTATCAGACTGTAGTACAGCCGCACCGACTCTTAACAACTCTCTATTGCAATACACTCTTCTCAGCCAAATGCCAATATATGCTGTATATATGCTCTCCTATTCTCTAGCCTTCCAGTACTTAATGCTCAGGAGTAGTGAGAATTGCCTCAGTCTTGCTCTTATCGGTTACGCATAAGTTATGAGATGTAAGCGCAACCCAACCATCGAGTTATAAACTAAACGCAAATTCTATGCAAAACTGTTTTCTATACCAATCACTCGCATGTGTGGCGTTCAGAGCAGTTCAAACAATATAAATAGACCAGGGATGCGGAAAGAATGTCTGCCAAAATTAACCCTTTGTCACAACTTAAATAATCACTGTATTTAAAAATTGTCCGGATCAAAATTATCATAAGCTTACTCAGCGAAAGCGGATAATATAAAGTTTACTATTAGTACCTCATCTTTAAAAGTCTTTCAAAATTTGTGAAAATGCCTTAAATAACCTGCCTATTGACCAGGCTATTCATTTCATAGTGGATGAGGGCCTCCCAAATGGTTCCACTCATAAAAGTGAAATCTAAATATTGTCGACACATATATAGATAGAATGTATCAAAACTACCAGGGCTAATAAGTATGGAAAGTGTTCTGCATTTGAATATAAATCAATAGACACTATGTTTGGCTCAGTTCAGACCAATTCTGTAGCTCTGCTCAATTCTTGATTACCTGTAGATTCTGTTGCTATCATACGAACAGAAGTTCTGTTACAGAACTGTCTGAACGGACACACCTCTAGTCTGACTGCTATACTGCGTACACACCTCTACTACAACTACATCGTTGTTGACATTGTTTTTATTGAATTTTCATTTGATTTCTGATTTAAATTAAATCTAATAATCAATTGATTCAATCGTTTGGACATTTTGTGTGACAACTGACCCGTTATAATGAACGCTCCGCCGGCTTTCGAGTCATTCCTTCTGTTTGAGGGCGAGAAGAAGTGAGTACTCATTGGATCCGATCTGAAGTCGGGTTCAGATTCACGTCAATTGAATTGAATTTATTGATGAATCGATGAATACATATATTGAGTATATTATACACTATTTCTATAATATCTATGTATTGTCTGTATATACAGAATCACTATAGAGAAGGACACGAAAGTGCCCAACGCAGCCATCTTTACGGTCCAGAAGGAAGACCACACTCTCGGCAATATGATCCGCATGTATGCCATTCCAGTGCCAATTCAGTGCCAATTCAGTGCCAATTCAGTGCCAATTCAGTGCCAATTCAGTGCCAATGCTTACCATTCAATGTCTAATACCATTCCAATTGACTCTTCTTTAGGCAACTGCTGAAAGACCCGCAGGTTTTGTTCGCCGGCTATAAAGTTCCGCATCCGTTGACTCATGAGTTCGTTCTTCGAGTGCAGACAACAGCCGATTACTCACCACAAGAGGCGCTTATGAATGCCATAACTGATCTGATTAGTGAACTCTCTCTTCTTGAGGAACGCTTTCGGGTATTGTATTGACTGAATGACTCAATCCATTGAATTACTTATGACTTGATTGGGTCTGACATTGATTAGGAGGCCGTTCGGGAACGACAGGACGGAAACGATTAGATGGCAATACTGTAGTTGTCATTGGATTCAATCATTATATTAATAAGATTTCAATTAAATTATTATAAATATAGAATCAAATCATTTGAATCGCTTTTATTACCGATTTATTAAAATAAAGTGAAAATACATTACAATTAATGTCGAAAATGATTATTATTATTGTTATTATAATTACAGAGAATATAAGGCATTCTAAACAACAGCCAAATAACAGCCAAACAACTGGTTTTGAGTCTCGAATTCAAGCCTTAAATTGTTTGCATTTTTCAACGAATTAACATTTGATTCGTTGTTCGCTTCCAAACCCATACTTAAGAATTATTCTTCAGATTATTATTAGCATTAATATAATGTGTGGCTCACAGAACTAAATAACTAAATATCCTCTCTTGTCGTTCTACACCTGAGCCGGCACTTACATCAACACAACTTAGCTTTAATTGCTTTTCAGAGCCATTGGAAACAAAAAAATAGCGATTCTTTCGATGTGTTTATAAATTGTTTAAAATTATATTCATTTGAATCAATCGATTGCTTATATCAATAATAATATACAATAATTGTATGAATAATTGATTTCAATAATCTATACAACCATTTATTTACAATCAATTTTCATCCAATCTTTTGTCTCAATTAGTTGTGTTTGAAATGTATGACTAATTTATTTATTAGTTTAGTTGAGAAACAAAGAAATAAGTTTTCAATTATTTGTTTGAAAACTAATAAAATCGATGTTTTTCTATATTTTCTGAATCTTATGCCAGAAAAGCAAAGAGTATTTGGCTATAGAGTGGAGAGAGTCAGAAGAAAAACAGGTAATGGTATTCATACAGAGAATAAGTGGGCACAACCCGTAGCACAGGTAAGAATAAATTTGAAATCTATTGAAAAAAAGCTTTAAGTTAACCGTAAGTCTTATAAGTAAGTAATGTAATGCCAAACCTCTCTGATCTGAAGTTTAAGGCGAATCCTATCAAACATTACCTCTTTCTGAGCAGAATTGAGAATTAAGTTTGAGTTAAATTTTGATTTTAATTTATTGATTTAATCTCATTCTTACCCCAAAAGCAGTAATTTATATTTAACCTAACTTTGAACTTGAATATGCGTTGAATTTATAATTAACGCAATTCCTAACCAAAGAATCTGTTCTCAAATGATTCTCTGCTCTACACTACTAAACAGTATAAACAGTACAATACACTGCTGTACAGCAGAGATGTCGAAGTTAGGCGAGTCCAGGGGTCCAGGGCAAGCTAAAATGTTAAATTTTGGTTTCAAAACCTAGGGGTTTCTAGTGGTGAGTGAAATAGTGGTCAGGATATTAGTCAAAACGGCGCACAAAATAGGTTTTAATCTTACATTGGATCGAAATTTGAACCAATTCTGCTTAAATTGAATTTTGTTTGTATTGTTTAAAACAATAAAATTACGCCACTGCTAGTTCGACAGTGCAAAAAGTACAGGGTGGGGGCCTCTAGTCAAGTCAAATCGCAGGTGTGGGCATTTTGGCTCAACCCCTCCCTCGGCATCTCTGCTGTACAGTATGTATCGACTTTAGTTTATCGGATACTTTACAGTGAGGTATAAATTGGTTTCTTTCAAGACATGCCTCAGGAATAAGATATTATATAAATGAATACCAATTTTTATTCACTATCAGCGATAAGCAAGCACAAAGGCTTGTGTTTTTTATATTACCTCGAAAAGTTTGCAGCACCTGAATTCCTTCAAGGATATCTGACACTGATCTCATTGCCCTTTTGATTAAGTGGTTCATAGGTTTGAACCCATATTTACTTTAATAATTTGAACACTTATTTGATTTCAAACCTGTGCTCTATTCTCGTCCAATCAAATAATTTTCTACACATTTTCACAATTCTGTTCATCTTTTTAAGCACTCGAATGAATTTTCATTATTATTACAATTATTATTGATTATAATTTACCACTGGTTTACTCGATTGAGTCAATCTATGTTTAATTTCGGTCAATATTTATCCAAAATATTCACTTTATTTCGATGACTAGGTATAATGCTGGGTATATATATGCAATGAGAGTTTTACCCATATTTTTCTAATCCTATCGATTATTTGTGAAATTGCACAACAGATTGCATTCAATTATGTTTTACTTCACTTTCGTTTTCGAAAGAGTATCCAAAAAGAAATGTTAAGCAATCCTTCCGAACAATAGTTTGGTTCAGATTTAAAAAGGGTATAAAGAATTCGGTAGAAAATTATTATTATTATTATAATTGGTCGAAATGATCCAATTGTTGATTATTAGAGCAACGTTACCTAAGTCCTGGGTAATTTGAAATAAGTAAGCATAATTTCTTATTTCTGCTTCAAATTATTTGAACTCAATGAGCAAGGTCGCAATCGGAAGCCAATTGACTGAATCGAGATTTCACTATTGAGAAGCTAATTATTAGTAATCAACAAGGTTTTTGCCGAATTTCTATCAATCATTGAATTTCGATATTCAGGATAAATATGAGACAATTGGCTGACATAAGAAATATTCAAAAACAATGTAATTTCACTAAAGTTTTTGTTTGTTTAGAAATTATTCAAAAAAAAAACTATAGTATACTCACTCTTATTGATATTGATGGAAAAGAGAAGCCTGGTAAGATATAATCTATTGACTTTATTATCTAATAGTGTAAAAAAACATAAAGTAGAGAAAAGGAAGGAAATAAAGTAAACTTCCAAATCTCATCCCTGTTCTCCAAATTGAAATCAAAATAAAATTTAGAAATTTTTCTTTACTACCGGGTATTGAAGTTTGAAAGTACTCTAACGCAATGAAAAAGAAATTTAAACAACAAAAAGCAAATATAAAATCTAAAAAAGTTTGAGTAAAATATTCAAAAACAAAAGTCAAAGTGTTTATCGCTTTAAGGAATTTAAAATTCAATTTGAATTATTATTTTAATAAATTATGCAAAAAAAATAATAAATACTTATTCTGTTTATTGAATTAAATATATTTAATATTAAAATTCAATTATTTAAAAATAAACTAATGTTTGGAAAAAATTATATTACTAGTAATCGCAGTCTAAGAATGTCTGCAATAATCAGTTTTGTATATCAAGATTGAAGAGAGAGATATGTCTTTATTGACCTCTAAATCTGTTCATAACAAATAAATTCAAATTAATTAACTCTTTTAAATAAGTTCTGACAGAACGGAATCGATATACCACCTTGTTCATTGTTTGAGAATTCTATCCTCCAATCACCTGATGACTACAGTATTGGTGTTCATATTTGTAATAGTAATTGACTAGATAGAACTAGTATTGTATTGGTCTAGTTTCTTTTACTAATGACTTCTTTAAGTCATTTCAATAATTGATTTTCAAAATAAACTTTCATTAAAACAAATATTAATTAAATTTAATGAACGCTTTGTGTGAATACTATTAACGTATTATATTATATAAGATATTATAGAAAAAGTTGGATATTATGCAAATCAAAACAGGTTTGAAAAAGTCTGTGAGAAACGCAGATTCAACTAAAAGGCTTTTGCACTGAACCGTAAGAATTGATTGCAATCAAATACATTCGCCAAATTCAATAATACTTTCGCTTAGATTTCTTTGAGAGCTAAACAAAATTATGTAAAATTTTTTACTCGATTTTAATTTCTATAAATAATCCTAAAAAATAATTATTCTTATTGTAGTTATTTATACTTTTATTAATGATATTCATTTATAACAACCGAATAATAATTGAGAACATATTGTAATTAATTTTACTAATCGTTATTCAAAATTATGTTTGAAATAAAGTGCAATTTTATGTTTCTGGCGGATGAACTGTAAAAGTTATACTTGTATTGGTTGTGTGCAAACATTGGTACAAACATTCCTTTGAGAAACAAAGAATAAAATTATTTGAATTAATGTTTCGCTTTAAAGATGTCAACTGAAGTCTTGAAATCTTTTTTCCGATAAAAGCAGTTTTAATCGCATCAAAAAATAACGAAAAACAAAAACTGGGCATAAAATGCGAGTATAGAAGAGATTTAGAGGTATAGAGTGAACCGAATACAGTGGGGTATAAATGAGTATAGAAGACAGGTCTGAGCTCTGAATACGAAATTGCGTTCAGACATAAAGCAGAGTTTGAATCGTGCTTTGAATAATTCTAAATCTTAATCATTTGGTACACACTTTACATCGTTTGCAGAGCTTTTTCTTTTTGTTTTTTCCTTTTTTCGGGTTTTTATTTCACAGTATTCTTCGCAATGATTCAGATTTTTTCTGATAGGACATCGCCTTACAGTGAAGGATGATTTTGTGAACTATACCAGCACTTGCTCGGAGGAGAGGGCGATGAATCAAGAGATAAGTTGGAAGAAACAACTTTAGGATAAGTTTAAAAAGTTATAAACGATTATTCACTAAAAAATATTATACTATTATTCAATAAATTAGTGAATTCATGGATGAAATGCAAATATGCTTTGCAACCAATGCTGCGAAAACCTGGCTGTTCTGTGAGTTAGTTTATAAATTAATCTTGCAGTTTCTCCTGAAAACTTAATTATTCAATATAAGTATAAATATATCTCGTGTAGGCATATGCTTCCCGTGCAGACTGTGGTCGAACTGATAGCCTCAACCTCTACATTGAGTATACAGTAAATGAGATAAATTGTATTCAATACTCAATCTATAATTAAATTATAATTTTTTAATCAAATGCTTGTATTTTATTATTAGATTAATTAAAGCCAATCGGACGGTCAGCCTAAGTATAAATCGTATAACAGTTGGAATGGCACCAAAGTTTTTAAAATTGTCTTTCACTGAAAAATTGTTATAAGTTAGTGATGATCAAAAGGAGATGGGTCAACTTGAAACGCAGAAATCAATTATTTTGAGATTTTTCAGAAGACATTTCATTCAAAGACAAAGTATGGTTAAAAACAATACCAAATCTGTTGTTCTTCTCATTGAATCAAATTATACTTAAATCCAATGTCCAATGAGGTCGACAGTCCAAGGGAAGGGGTCTGACGTCATTTCACAATAGTTGGGCGAGCATTCATAGGAATGCGTGTATCGGAATGGGGTCACTTATTTTCGAGGCATTGGTATTATTTTGACCCAGACTCTCTTTCCGAATCACTCCTTAAATCTAATATATTTATAGTTAAATAAATTCAATTCTTTTAAATTGATTAAAATTAGCTATTTTGTGAACCAGGTCATTTCGCTGGTATTTAATCTTCACTATTTAAGTGCGTGTAGTCATGCAGTGTAGAAGATTCAGTGCTTTAAGGACGGGTATTATGCTGGATGCTTTGCTTGACTTTTATCAATATGTCTGCTCTTTAATTATTTTTATATAATATCGGGTCTTATTCTCATTGAATTTGTCGAATATTTTGAATCAAAGATTTGAGTATTGTATTAATTTTCTTGATATTACCTACCTTTCTCTGCCCTTCTCTACCCGGGATCGCTTGAATTAAATCACTATTTTATAATTTAAATTCCCTTATATTTGTCTAAACTTTTATTCAAATCAATAATTATTAATTAAATATCCAGACTGCTATACAGGGTGCAAAGTAACCAGGGACTAACTGAGACAAGCTAGTATACAGACTGACTCGTGAGACTAACTGATACAGTATATGAATACTTAAATTACTTAAAATATATTCAGATACATTTCTTTAGTAACTTGCTACCCCTGGTGGAGGTATATTACTCTATACCTCAGACAGCCAAAGCTGGATTTAGAATCCTGTAAACAAAACATTTATAATAGCCTATTGAGTCTGTTTATTCATTTATTCAAATAAGATAGGTCACATTATAGGGTGAAAGGTTGATGAAGGGATTATATGATATTTTAGCAATTATATAGAAAATTAATATGAGTTGAGTCAAGAAGACAATCAAAACCTTTAGACTACTACTTATGAACTTTTTGAATGTTCATAGTTCATATAAGTGGGCATATCATAAATGACACTCGTTATTTCTCATTAATAAAATATTTTGGCTGTGACTGCTCTATACAGTATTACTAATATAATTGCAAAATTAATTAATAGACTTCAAGTAATGTTCATTAAATAAACTTTAAGTTAACAATAATATAAACCATTGTACCCAAGGTTTCCAATGAAGATGTCTTTTATTCGATATTTCATAATTTGTTCACCAAATATGGCTAAAAAAAGATTGGTTCAGTTGGAGATACTTCGGTTATGAAGATACCACCTGACACCAATCCAGAAATGAACCCAGATGGTCAATCCATGTCCTCTATTTGGTTGGACTCATATTTAATAACTAACCCATTCTTACTGACAGTGACTGAAGAAGACTTCACACATTTCACGGATCGCACAGAACTGTCAACTGTTATGAAAGCCCTTTTCACACAATCAACAAAACTTTTCCAATTTTTTCCCAAATATTTACATAAAATCTGTTTTTCTATTACCGGTAGTAATAAAAAATATGATCTGAAAGTATAGATAATCTTATTTCTCGATATAATTGAATAATTCCTATCCAGGGTAGAACTCTCTCCATTCGAAAGTAACGACTCTAAAGTAGAGACAAATGATTAGTTATATTCAAAACTTTGCCGGATACTTATTGGTCAGATAATAAGTTATTTTCTTTTAATATTTTAGGGCAAATAACATAACATTTTTGTACACAAAACCCCCCCTTTCGGGGGACACTACCTCTGGGATTACTGATAGGGTTTGATCATACCGTGCATTGGAGGCACTGTTACGCGTCTGAAACTTTACAGGGCAGGTATCGGGCCTATCGCAACCACCATACTTGGTCGAGCGATCAAGGGCTCGAACTCCAGCTCTTCATCTGGAAGTCATGCACTCGAACAGTGGGCTATTGTCAATAACTTATACAAAATATATTCGGATTAACTCATATAAAAAAGTTATAGCCTATTGGGCGCTCTTTTGGGGCAAATTCGAGTCGATTATACTTTTTTATATGAGTTAATACCAATATATTTCATAGAAACCAATCATTCGATTAAATTGTTTTTAAAATACATGCTTTCGTGCCGTTTGTATCGTTGAAACGTTTGTCATGATATTGACCTGAATATAATTATTAATTAATCTGTAGAGATGTTAAAGTACTTCTAGGATTGATACATAGTGTCAATCCACGGATGTGTCCATTATAATTGATGCAGTTCAATTTGTAAGAATGCTAGCTTACACTCCAGGGTTGTATTACTTAATGTCTTTTAAAAAATATCTCAATTTATATGAAATTAATTCAACAAAATATTAACTTATAAATGAATAATTACTAGTTTGCAAATCTGATCCATTTCCTGCCATAACAATAATGTTAAAATTATTCATTTTTTCTGAACTTTTGAAATTCTTTCGAATCCTTTAAATGAAATTTCAAGACAAATGTCAGTTAAATCCAAGCAATGAATGAATTGTTTTTTGGTAGAAGACTAACAATGTTTGCCTCTGTTTCGACACAATTACTATAAATATTGATATTGAATGTAAACATTGAGTACATTATATGAGATGTAATGTTCTAAACGTTTAAAGTCTATAAACGCTGTCAATCAACCAATACCTGGATTGTCAATCAACTAAATTATAAAGTTAACAGGTACAGTATCAATCTAATCGGAATTCAGGCTAAAATATCAATTCCATACAATCTATTGCACAACTGATTCAATAAAAACAATTAAGAAATTTATAAAATTTTTGAAATAGTTTTCATTTGATTAATGTGTCAAGGTTGCTTTTAGCTGCTGATCGACCAGTGTGCTCAATGAATGAATGATGGCTCTGAAACTGGGAGGCTGATGGTTGACCTCGAACAAGTGGGCTTGGACAGTGGAGAACTGCAACAAATAATTGCAACTAATTTATGTGAAAAGCAGGAAAACCCGATTCAGACAGAAATTGCAAATCTGTAAATGTGAGCGCATTTTAGCTCAACTGATGTTAAACTGAATTAATTTATTTGAAACTTAAAATAATTTGAAGAATAAAACGAAATTGAAATGAAATCTGACACTGAATCTATGCTAATCTTTTACTGAAATTGATAAAATCATCCTGGTGAACAATTGAATTAAACTTTGAACAATTCTTAATTCAAATATTTGATCCAATTTTGAAAATATTAGATAAGAATATATGAAATAATTTATAATACTTTTAAATCGTTGTTGAAAACGCAATTTTAAAGTATTTTTAAAAATTCTATCAATTATCAAGGGTGCTTTTATTCATAGTATTTGTATACAATTTCAACTTTTTTGTAAAATGGAATGCACACAAATTCAGACTGCACAGTTACCTAAAAACCAATCCTCACCTTTGAATTTGGCGTCAAAAATACTGCAAATATTCGAGTCAAGGTATAAATGTCATAGTCAATTGTGACCATGAATAGATTTGTGATGTAAATTTACTTCAGTTTATAAGTTTAATATATATTGAAAAATAAGTTGATTTTTTGAATCAAAGCAAACGAAACAAAATAAATTCACTGGATATTCAACTTTTCAACTGAAGTAACTCACAAATCTATTCATGGTTACAATTGGCTATGATATTTATACCTTGACTCAAATATTTGCAAAATTTTTGGCGCCAAATTTAAAGGTGGGGGATTCGTTTTTAGGTAACGGTACATATCTGAATTTGTTTGTATATCATTGTAAAAACTTTTGAAACATAATTAGCAACAAATTCGTGTTTGAGTTCATATACATTGCAATAAATTGCACTCATATTCTGTATTTTGGCAATTTTGCAAAGAATTGAGGAAGATCAGATCAGAAAGAATTTGACTTTGGCTTTATCATCACAGAAATAACATATCATTATCGCTAAAGTTTTTGGCTCAGTGTGAAATTCAAATTGAATTGAACTGTATTTGATGTCTGATCGGATCATTTGACCAATCTTTGCACAATTCATAATTTTAGGTATGGCCAGACTTGGCGAAGCTAGGCGGGGGTATAGGGGAGGGTAAAATGGCGGATTTTTCGGCTCAAACCCTAGGGGGGGTATAGGGGGAGGTAAAATGGCG